>JAVFHW010069523.1:0-82500 GCA_032159205.1 Eurystomus glaucurus suahelicus | reverse complement strand
CTGTCATAGTAAAACACACTCAACTGTAACTGAAATTACATTCTGTGGTGATCAAGTGCTAATATACTGTCATCCCAACAGCAACAATGACTTCATAGACTCTATTAGAGAATTTTAACTCCAAACAGCTTTTCTGAGGACAAGGGTATGGCTTGAACCACAGAGTACAAACTCCTTTGTATATGCCTGTATCATCCCAGAATTGTGCAGTTCAAATACAGATTTTCTAGAAAAATACTACTACTGTAGTATACTAATACTGTAGTATTTTCAACAACTGTATTTTCTCCTTTATATCTTGTTTAAAAGACATGTATACAAGATACTTTAAGTGTAGTTTCATAAAACACTGGTATAGAAGAAATGTTTGTAAACTAACAAATTACTACTCCTTCTTTGACTGAGAATCAGAGGCACACTTAGAGTAGTTTTTTTAAAAGTGTTTAGCTGTAAGCTACCCTATTAAATTTGCTATTAAAAATATAACTAGAATTAAAATGAAATCATTCATATGGAAGACCATGTGTTGTCAATTTAAAGTTTGAATTATACTTATCTATATAGGTACTGGAAACACCAGAAAATACTGGTACTTTTCTATTGCAAATATATATAAATATGGATGTTAGGATGAAGGTTGGACTTGATGATCCTGATGGTCCTTTCCAATCATAATGATTCTATGGAGTAAATTTAACTATTCAAGCTACAGTGTATACCTGTCTGTATTATAAGGGTAATAATGTCCAGAAAACAAGTGGTTTGAAGCTTAAGGGGATACAACCGTTTGAAAAATGTTACTGATATTTTCCATCCCTAAAGATTAATTATTTAGTCAGTAAGTTGTAGTGCCTAAGTTGGTCAATTTCAGCTACATTTTACTTTCATACAAGCCCAAGCCTTCAAGGAAGCAGTGGTAAAGTCTTTTGCCTTCCTCAATGTGCTGCAGTATTGCATTGTTCTAAATGTTCCCTGTGATTTCATGTCATCTTGTCCTATACAAATAGCTTTTTACTACAGTATTTGTTAGCTGCTTAAAAAACATATTTTGAGATCTCTGTGATCCATTCCGATGTTTCTTTAATAAATTAAATATTTTTAAATACTGGAAGGTATTTGTAGCAAGCTTTGACCTGTAGAAGGTGCAAGACTGAGAAACTTTCAATGCAAATAAATTAAATGGGTAAGTTTTCTAACAGTAAAGACTAAAAAGTGTAATACAAAAAGCATTTTGTTAGGAATTAGTTTCTGAAAGTGAATGCTGTATCATTAACCAGAAACAGAAAATTAAGGCTCAGAAGTGGCCTTTCTATGATTCTATGAAAAGTGGACTTTAAATACTAAGGTTCCAATACTAAGCATATGGACAAAATCAAGGACCATTAAAACAAATGAGAGTTATTCTCTCCCACTAATCTTTTACCATTTACATTTCCATTAAAATCAGTGGTTTAAAGACTGTACTACATAAGCCTAGTAAATTGAAATACTGATGATAGAGAACCAGTAACTTCTGATAGTAAGACCTGAAGGATCTTTGCATGGCAACAATGGATGCAGCTTTTCTTAAAACATTTTATTTATGTATTTCTCATATAAACATTTTTAAATTCAAATTGTTATTTTAGTTACAAATCAGTATTTTTTTTTTTCTAATAAGCTTAGGTTACATCTGTGTGCAATTTCTGATTTCATTGTTTTACTGGTATTTTCTATTCTGACTACTTCTAAAAACAGAAATTCAAATCATATTATAAAAGTGCAGTTGAATTCTATATTAGGAAGACTGCACACACCTCTCACGCTACAGTTACAAATAATAATATTTAAATGTCTGTTCTTTGATCAAGTATCATCTCTTAATACTGTCTTTGATGTCTGCTCACGTATGAAAAGTAGCAGTCAAGATAGAAACGACTGCTTCGGTTCAGTAAATATATTTAAATATTTACTATTCACATGGGTAATAGTTATGGTATACTAATCCTATGACTAAAGGTATGGTATATATCTCAGAGCTAAAAATGAATGCCAATAATAAAAGAGAACCAAAATAACAACTACATGAGGTGAAATTAATCAAACCCCATAGGCTTATGTTTTGAAAACTATTTTAAGTGATTTTGTTCTGTTCTTTTTTACTAGGTAGTCTGAGCATACATCTTACTAAAAAGACTTCCAGATTAAAAGATGCCTAATCTCTCTGACTAAAGGTATGTGAGAGCTGATGAATGCACAGATAATAAGATGTAAATAGAAATTTATTGTAAAGTAGATTCAAATTCTTGATTACGCACATTACCAGAATAGTCAAAATCAACCAAAAGTTTGCTCTCACCAATACAAGCGCCACACTGACTAGAATAAGATTACAACATTAACAAGGTATATTTTACCCTTAACGAAAGAAAACTGAGATATTCTTGATAATAAAGCAAATAATATAAAACTTTTTTTTGCCTGTCTACAATGTAATTTCAACAGCAAGATATGTTCAAATGCAGGAAAAATTACATGCTAGCATATGCAACAATGGTGTACAATCTTCCTGGCTAGTGAATGTCTGGAGAAGATACATTAGTCTTGTCAATGGACTGTTAGTGTATCCCACAGGATGAACTTTCAGCAAGGCATGAATCTGAACATGCTCAAGAAATCAGTACTTCACAGTAGGAATACAATTGTCATTTAATCCTTCTTTTTCTTTTTCTTAGGAAGGATTATTTTAAAAAAAGTAACAGGAAAACTATCAGATGCCTACATTACTTGGTGTCCTGTTAATTAACCTTCCATTCCAAATCCACCCTGTTCTTCTGATGTTGCAGTCAAGTGACAGAAGAATAAGTTAGGAGGTTCTCTTAATCATTTCAGAACTTCAAAAACAATCAGGATTCTGGTTATCTAACAGATCACAGGAGTAATGACATGCAATCACTTTTTTCCCCTGCAGAAACCTCAGCTGCATAACTGCACAATAACCATTACCTTTCTAACATTTCTGCAAGACAGTAAAGTTGGTAATGGGAAATTTGACTGTCATCAAAATGCAGCCACCAATGAGCATTACAATGCATTCCCAAGAGGCACACTCCGGCCTTTCAACCAGAGCAAGACTGGATGTCAGCAAAATCTGGGATATTTGCTATAGCAAAATGGAAGAATGTTAGTCAAGAGAAAATACTAAGCATGGTGAGCCCATAGTAACACATGGTAAGCCCATAGTAACACACTGCTTAGCATCTCGGTTCTCCTACAAAGCTAGCAATAGCGGATGCTATTTATGCAGATTTCGTTCCCTATGAGGCTGCTTCAGTAACACTAATCATTTGTCCCATCACAGCTTGGTTTAAGATTAATTTACAAAAAAAAGAAGGTTCATACACTGCATTTACTGTATTACATTCACTATCATACACTCATGTCTGTGTGTGCTTCCTACCACGTCTTCTCCACTAGCAGAGGTAAATATCTGACTGAGCTCATGACAGATCACATAAATGTTCAACTGATATTTTTCTGCAGAAGGTCAAACTGAACCTACATTCACTAACAGAAAATTCTCTGAATAATCATGACAAGCACATTCCTTCAAATACACTGGGAACCCAGAGAATGCCAGAGAGTCTAAAGGGCTGAGATAGGACTGAAATGGAAACATAGCAGAAAGCCAAGAGAAGGACATATGAAAATAATTATTTGCACCCAGATACACCATTAAGTAATTTAGGACTGTTTAACATTTGGATACCAATTCACATGAAGCAGACTGGTTAATGTACTTCAAGTTCAGATGCCACTAGAAGAAGACACAGAATAAGTTTTTAAAAGGAGTAAATAGTAAGTATTCACCCACGCTGGATTCATTTAAACATCCGTAGGAAATCAAGTATATAGTTGAATCACCAATTGTGGATTGTCACTAGCTTCTAAAATAGTCTTACTTTTAAACTCAGAAACATCCTAAAGTTCTTATAAGAAGTAAACAAAATTGATCTGAGTGAAAAAAAAGTCCAGGCTACTTGTATTTGAAATGGATTTTCACAAAGTTCCACATTAGGAGCTCTTATAGAAACCCTACTGTTGTATTTTAAGGGGCAAAAAAAATCTTACAGTTAAAGAATTGCTTTAATTATGACACATAAGTAATAGCAATAAATGCTTAGTTTTTACTCAGTGGGAGTCACTTGTGGTGTCCCACATGTTCAAAAAATATAGAAAGGTAGGAGGCTAGTATAGTAACAAAATTTTCTAATGCTACTAAGCTATTCATGATGGCAAAGATAAAAGCCAATGACAAATATTTACACCAGGTCCACATGGGATACCACATGACTGTATAATAAACTGTCACATGTCTTGACTCATCTGCTAGCCTTCTACAACGGAATGACTGGATGGATAAATGAGGTGAGGGCAGTGGATCTAGTCTACCTCGACTTCAGCAAGGTATTCGACACCGTCTCCCACAGCATTCCAGTAGGCAAGCTTAGGAAGTGCGGGTTAGATTAATGGACAGTGAGGTGGACTGAAAATTGTCTGAAAGATAGAACTTAGAGGGTTGTGATTAATGGCACAGAGTCTGGTTGGACATCAGTGACAAGGGGTGTTCCCCTGGGGTCAGTACTGGGTCCAGTCCTGTTCAATATATTCATCAATGACCTGGATGAAGGGATAGAGTGCATCCTCAGCCAGTTTGCTGATGATACAAAATTAGGAGGGGTGGCTGACACACCAGAGGCTGTGCTGCCATTCAGTGAGACCTGGACAGGCTGGAGAGTTGGGTGGAGAGAAACAGGATGAAATTCAACAAGGGCAAGTGTAGGGTGCTGCACCTGGGGAGGAACAATCCCATGTACCAGTACACGTAAGGGTCTGACCTGCTAGAAAGCAGCTCTGTGGAAAGAGACCTAGGTGTGCTGGTGGACAACAGGATGACCATGAGCCAACCATGTGCCCTCATGGCCAAGAAGGCCAGTGGCATCCTGGGGTGCATCAAGAAGGGTGTGGCCAGCAGGTCAAGGGAGGTTCTCCTTCTCCTCTACTCTGCCCTGGTGCGGCGCATCTGGAGTACTGTGTCCAGTTCTGGGCTCCCCAGTTCAAGAGAGACAGGGAACTGCTGGAGAGGGTGCAGAGAAGGGCTACTAAGATGATTAGGGAAATAGAACATCTCTCTTATGAGGAAAGGCTGAGGGACTCGGGTCTAATTATTCTGGAGAAGAGAAGACTGAGGGGGGATCTCATTCACACCTATAAACTTAAAGGGTGGATGTCAGGAAGATGGGGCTAGTCTTTTTTCTGGGGTGTCCAGTGACAGGACAAGAGGGAATGGAAATAAACTTGACCTCAGGAAGTTCCATCTAAACATGAGGGGGAACTTCTTTCCTTTGAGGGTGACAGAGCACTGGAACAGGCTGCCTAGGGAGGTGTTAAGAGTCTCTGTCTCTGGAGACATTCAAAACCCACCTGGATGCCTTCCTGTGTAACCTGCTTCAGGTGGCTCTGTTCTGGCAGGGTGTTGGACTAGATGATCTCCAGAGGTCCCTTCCAACCCTACAATTCTGTGATTCTGTGATTCTGTGTCACACGATATCCAGGTTAGACAATATGTACAATATGATGTACATAGAGGAAAGGATTCTATCATAACTTCAAAGACAACAAAGACCTTCTTAACCTCAGGAATACAACCCAGAGATGTAATAATAAAAGTTTTGATGACAAAAAAATAAATAGTTTGAGAAAATAAACTGTAAATACTCTTCAGGGCAATACAAGATAATGAAAGTAGAATGATGTATTCAGAAATACAGTCTGAGCATCCAGAAAGCATGATCCAAAGTTGTGTTTAGAGCAGAAACAGCTTAGGAATAATTTTATGTTTATGTAATGTTTCAAACAATCCACCAACGTCTTCTAAAGGAAAAAACTTCTAAGGTTCAGAAAAAGGTCAAGAATTTATTTAGAGGTAAACATTTCAAAAGAAAGACTTAGAAGAATGTAATTTATCATTTGTGAAACAAAACTATCAAATCATTAGATTAAGGGGAGCTTAATACACATAATATGGGCTAAGAATCTTGATTAAAAAGTAATACTCTGGATAAAGCTGGAACATTAATTCTGGAATAATCATCATTAAAACATCCAGAACACTGAATTCTGTGATTTTCCAGTTTTACAGCAGATTACTACTTACACAAACTTTGAGGAATTAAATGCAAAGTTTTTTTCAATATTCAAGATCCTTTGGGCTCATGAATATAATCCTTAATTACAGATCTACCTTACCTGCCCACACTAAGTGAAGTTTTGCATTTAATGAGCGTTATCATCTTAACTATTTTCTCTTCTTTGCTTAACCAAGGGAAAGAGTGCTACTAAAACTGAAATGCGTAAGTACATCTCATTGACAAATCTATGAAAGAAACTAAGCAACAGACGTTACAAAACCATTGCAGGTAAATAATTTCAAAGCCTTTCAAACTCAGTTTAAGTCATAAATTGGCCTTTGGAAAATGTCAGGGACTTATGTGTAAGATCTGGCACACTTGTAAAGTTGAAGGCCTGTGAGAGTGATTATAACAGTTCCAAACGGCACACCAAAGCTTAGAAATTTTTAGACAAGTATTTCTCCCCACCATAATACTTTCTTTAGATCTGCAGAAACTTCACAATTTTTTTTAAGAGTTTGTTTCCAGGAACAAAATCACTTTGGCTTTATTTTTATTTTTGTTTTTTATATTAGAGAATATAGATAGGAGTCTTGCTGAATACTGACACTGTTACTCAGTTTTTTTCCCAAGACACATTTAATTGTGAATTACCTTCTATTAGCAACAGCAGAAATAGTTACACTACTGCAACAGTATTGTTTCACAGTTTAAAAAAAAACAACCACCCTGCAATTTCCTTTAAAACTGACTGGTACAGAAGCTTAATAGAAAAAAAGGAGAAACAGCTTCTATTATTCTAGAAGTGGTCCCACCTGTAGTTCAGATTTTGGAGAAGAATTCTGATGTACTGCATTTAAAGCATCTTGAGCCTGCTGAAGTTGCTCCTGTAACTGACAAATTGTTTGATCTTTTCCAAGTAACTGATTCTGAAGAGCTGCACAGCTTTGCTGAAGTTGGATTTCGCTTGTTTTAACAGTTTCAAAACACAAAGTCAATTCGTTATAAAGCTATGAGAGGGGAGAAGACAAATAACAGGATTAAAATAATTTCAGCGAAGATAGTCATATAAATAAAGGAGGAAATAAAGTATAATTTAAGTAACTTATCCACAAAGATCAAAAGATCACCATCTCTTTTTTACGTTCTTCTATACTTTTTGTCCTCCTGGCTCCTGCCACGCACTATACATGTGAAAACAGTGATTGTGACAATCACTCAAACTTTTGAAGTTTGAGGTAAGTTTTTACAGAAAACCACACCTTACATTAGAATATTATCAGTTTCAGTTGTTTCTTCACAGCATTCATGAATAGAATCTAAAAATCAAGATTTATTTTACTTCCTGAACAGTTCATATTAAATACAAAAAGTACAAAAGGAAAAAAAAAATCCCTTACTGAGAACAGGCAAAAATTGAGACATCTGTCCTGGGAATGAAATTAAAGGTGTAGGAATACCAAATACCATCCATCTCTTCTATAGAGTAGTTTGATCTTTTAAAACTAACATTTTTAGTATAGCTTGGATAGCAATACACTGAATCCACTAATGTCTACCGCATTTTGTATGAAGTGTTGTTTAAATAATTACTCTGTGGGAATTTTTTTGACATTAACTATAAAACTCCAGAGATTATATCACAAGTTCTTGTCCCTGGCTGCTGCTCAACTGTTCTTGTTCTTGCTGAAACATGAGAATTGTATATATTCTGCAATTACTTCAGAAGATATTTCATAAACACAAAGAATTTCTAGGATTATATTTAAGTAATAACTAGCAGTACATGCCATCTAATTGACAACTTATTTTGCAAGAATAAGAGAACATAACAAATTTTGAAAAATATAAAAAACAGTTCGAAAAAATAAACCTGTAGTTAAATAAACAACAGTACAAATTCTGAAGGAAATACATGACTCTACAGCTTTACTACCTGAGCACACATTCTCCTTTCTCATAATTTCACTCCTTTATTCCTTTTTTATCAAAATAAACAATATTCTCTCTGACTTTTTATTCTACCATAGAATAATCTGTAGAAGGAATGTATGTACTTCCACAGCTGGCAGGGTTTTTTTTTTTAAGATCCATTTCTGCCACTCCATCCAAATATGAAAATAAGAACATTAATGTTTTTAAGTACAAGAAACTGACACAAGTCATTTTACTTGTAAAAACATTATTTTACTCTTCATTTTCCTCTTTGTCTTGTCAGCTTTACCTAAATACTACACTTCTTTCTCCCTTTAGTCTAAGTTAAAGCCTTGAAAAATAATTGCAACTTTTCAATTTGGAATCTACACTTTGTGAGGAATTTGGGAACAATAACCTCCCTTCCTTTCCTTCTTCCTATCATCTTCTACTCCCATGGTCTCTAAAGTTCCACTTAGGACTTCCTGCCTGTTTTCAAAGTAGACTGAAGATCATATCTCTTAGGCAAAATTCACTCCGTCCAGATAGACTGGTACCTTGAATGACTCCAAGTCTTCAAAATTAAACCTTTGCACGGACATTCCTGTGCCTATTGAATCTTATATATTAAGCAAGCTTACAGCATCTCTAGAAATTCAGGTTCAAGAATAGACAATTTCTTATGGAAATCAGTAAGTATCTCACAGGAAAAGAAACAGCTCATTTATCAAAAAAGTGCATTTTCAGATAATGTCCTTCCAAACAAATGGAACATCAAGACACAGTTACTTCCAGCTACAACTATATAAGCTCATTAGCTAGATCATACTCGTATGACAATTTGCTGGTTTTATGACTAGCAGCACTTAAGTGGTTGTAATTATAGTACCTGAAAGGTAACATCCTAGTAAGATGAATGGAGAACATCTAAAATATGATGCTTTTTTCTAGCTGGCAGCCACATCCCCTAATGTAGCTAATGGGTATTTTTGGTAGTCAGCATTTGTCAGGACAAGACAAATAGCATGTCTTTTTACTTGCGTAAACTTTTCCAACCTTTCCTGCTTTGAAAACAGCAATAACAAAACACATACAATTCAATTACCGAACTAGCTAAAAGCTATGTTCAAAAAGCCACATTCACCCCAATTCATGTTTTATCATTGAGGTTGCTTGTTTTTTTTAAAACGGCACCAATATACAAGTTTATAGAACTTTTTTTTTTAAGGTATTTAAAATCAGAAGTTTCAAAATGAAAATTTTATCTACTGTCCACAGATAACTAGAATAAATTGCAAATTTCCATTAGGCTCCTTATCTTTTCGTTTATGGCCATGCACTGTTTTGTGGATTAAATATATGCTTAATGTTTTTATTAGATTATTTTGGGGATTTCTCCTCATTTCTCAGCCTGTTTTAGAAGAGGCACTACACTTAATCACACTGCAGTAAGCACATTCCAACACATACAGAATTGCACAACACAGTGAAACAGGTTTACCATTAATAAAGACACAGAAAGTCAGGTGTAGAGAGACAAGATGTAAAATGGAGATCAGAGGACTAGAGTGGAACACTGAGTAGAAAATCAAAAAGAAAGACAAAAATAGTGTAAATTATTTATCTCAGAACTAGAAAGCTTCATAGAAAAGAGGAGTGAAATCTTGACTGTACATAAGTGAGTGGTTATACCTTACATGAATATCAATAAGACATGAGATTTATCCAGGAAATTGCTTAATCTACAAGAAGAGGTAAAAAAAAATATTCATGTTTACAAGACAGAAAGAAAAAGGAAAATACTTTAAACCATTTTTTATGAATTTTTTGAAATTCGGTACTTGAAATAAAAAAAGCAACAGCCAGTGACACAAGACTGCTCCGCAAAAACTGTTGCATTGAGTGTGTTTTGAGCATCTCTTTCTAATGCCTTAGAGTTGTCCTTTCTCTGACATGCAATATAGACTGTTACAGGTAAAGGTACTTAATAACCAACAAAAAAAAGATTAAAAGTATCTGAAATCAGTACACTGTAATGAATTTAGTATATATGACATAAGAGCATTATTTATCAGTCAGGAAGGAAGAGTAACTTAGCTGACTTACAAAATATAAAGTGTCCCATATTTCTCAGCCACCCTAACAATTTCCTATATTGATTTAACTGATTTTGCCAGAAAACACTTTTTGCTAGATCTTTGAAGAGTTACTTAAAAAAGACCTGATTAGAGTAACATGTGTACTTAATGTCAAGTAATAATTAAAAAATATTAAAAGAGTAATTCCGAGTTCCAAAATTCAAAATGCATTCAGTTAATGCTCTGATAGACTTTTCTGTGACATCAACTAAAACACACGGAGTACAGACATCTGGGAGATTTCCTTCTGTGATATACTCCTGTGAGGAAATAACAGTAAGATAGACTCGTCCGTTAAAATGCAACAGTAGTCAGTCACATACACTGGGCGTTAAACAAACACCCTACATTAAATGTTCTACCGAAATGCTCATACCCTAAACCTCAGTGTATTACAGAGACCTGAGTATATACAGTATATTATATACAGTAGTACTGAACATATAGTAATGATTCAAGTGAAAAAAAAGATAGTCTAAATTAAGAAACAATAAAGCTATGAGGGAAACTATTATAGCATTGCAGAAATCTATGTTACAACACCATGCTGTGAGATTTAAAAGGAAGAGAAAGGGCAGAAATCAGCTGGAGAAGCTCTAGGGTGAAACTGAAGAGGAACTCCACACAGACTACACAAGGCATATTCATGGTGTTTCATTTTAAAATGGAAAAGCAGAGGTAGAGTGAATTTTTAAGATGAGAGACCAAGAAGCTTACCTATGATACAAGAGAAAAATGTCAGACACAAGTGAGAGGTTAAAAACAAAACCAAAAAAGTACAGAATGGATGCAAGTAACGTCAGACAACACTCAAGTAAGAGTCCCTAGTATAAGCAAAAAGACGTGTAATATGTATAACTTTCACAGTACACCTTCTCAAAAATATAAGAACATAAAAGGACATTTTGTGATCAGTGTTAGTTATGGCAAAAATTCAAACTGATGAGGCTATTTGCCTCCATGAACCCAGTATTTCCTGTTTCCTGACTGATTGCCCCTCCCAATAATGCGCCTTCTAACATTCATTCGCCTAATCAGTTTTATGCAACTCCTTGTGTTGATATGGCTACCTAATGGTGGGGTTTGTGGATTGCTTTTTCGATTATGTAAAAACTTTGGCATTTGTCTCACAGAAAGACTGTTTATCAACAACTTCTCTGTGAAATGCTATCAAACTCTATTTATGTTTCTTCTCTCTCCATAGCGCACTGTCAGAGAACATTCAGCAGGCTTGTGAAGAAAACCAGTCCTAGTTAATGCAAAAAAATGTTAATAATTCATACTGCAAATAGCACCATTTAAAATCCTCAATTGAGGGACCAGTCTGATTATGCACAAAATATTACTATTCTAACTCAGATCAAAATTGGCATTACTCACAAACATACTTATGAAAGCTTAACCTTGAGCTTTCTTTCTCCTCTGGCACTGTCTCACCAGTTTACATAATTTCTTAAATCTATAGCTCTCATATTGTAAAAAACACACATTGTCATTGCCAGAAACATTAAGACAATGGTTTGCAAACATAAGTGACAGATTTAGAATTATATAGTTCCACTTTTTTTCTCAGATACTTAAGCATTCTGCAGATAAGAATCTACACCATTATGGAGAGGAAGTATAGCACACTAAGAATACCAGTACAGGCTTTTTCAAGCATGAAAATTGTTGCCTGTGAACGTGGAGTTTGAGAGAACCAGTTTACCCAGCTTTCACCTACAGGCACATCTGATGCCAAATCTACTTGCTAGCACATGACCGGCTGTACTGGTGTTTGGTATACAATAAATAAAAAAGAATCACCTAATTAACACATTTCCCAACAACAGAAAACAATAAGAGAGCTTGAACTAAAGTGTGAGATAATCTTTGTTAAGGATCTGAGTTTTCATCTGCGAAGTGCTGTGAGAGTATGCGGACTACAAAAATAATTATTCACTTACTACTGATGTGGGCTTCAGGATATTTGACTGGACCATTGGTTTTCTGTAGCTCTTAACATATGTGAATGAACTTAAGCTTTTCATTCTAATTTGAGGGAGAATCTGAATTGTTACTACCATTTACACATCTATACAGCTTTAGTTCTTATTTTGTGAATTTAATGCTGCTTACATAAAGCCAAACACATTTATGTGATTTTTAACTATGCTTAAAGGTTGTTGCAGTCACAAAAAAGACTAGAAGTGATAAAATTTAATCTTAGGATGACAAAGCCAGTAACTTGACATTCTGATTATAATTTCTGAGGCTTGAAGGAATGCAAACTATCTCCATGGACTAGCAAAAGCAACTACAGGCACAAAATTAACTGCAACATCTAAAACTGTATCTGGCACTATCCTATTTTTATCTACCTCCTGCAGACTTCTGCAATGCTTTGTAACTGAAAACTCTTACTGTGTTTTCCAATTATGCCAAAAATCTAACTATTGAGCACAGCATTTCTTTACCACAGACATGTACTGTATCACTATTCACAGTATCTCTGTTTGAGAGCAGAGTTTGAGGACACAAATTACGATTTCCTATTTAATGACAAATAGTGGAATCTCCACTTCACCAAAAGGGCCTTCTGTTATGAGATTTTTAATCAGTATGATTAACAAAGAAACTAAAGGCCACATCAGAGCAAGGAAAAGTACTGCATTATAAAAACAAAGGCCTTAAATTGTAAATTTCAGAAAACTGTGATAAGCCAGCTAAGGAGTTCAGAATCTCTTCTTGTCTTATTATCCCTAGTATTGATTGAAGTCTCTCCACCTTGAAATTGTTGGTGAGGACAAATCTATTGAGTCTCATTAAATCCAGCACAGGAATGAAGTCCCCGGAGCATTCAGGACCACTAAAACAGATGCTATACATTTTTAAAAATATTCCCTATCCTTTAGAATGAGAACTACAGCTGCAATATGAAATAGATATCAATTTGTTTCCATAAATGCTCTAACATAAAGGAGTTATTGTAGAACACAGTACCCTTAAAATTTGTACTGAAAGAAAAAAAAAGGTATTAGTATGTCAAGTCAATGCAACTTGATAAAAAAGATTACAGATCTTCACATGTGTATGCTACCCACTACAGCTAGACCTGGAAGAGAATTTGTGATCCTCAATGGATTTACACATAATCCAGTGCAAGTTCATGACCTTGATCTGATTTATCAGAAATGTTTTCTTCTTTTATTCACTCTACTATTTCGTACTGTATATTAGTATCATCACAAAGAGTGGTTCTTCCTAAATGGTAGACAGTTAGATGAACTTGGAATATGTGAGCCAACCACACTGCCTGACCTATAGCATATACTGCCTATCTGACCACTAACAGAGAGGTTGTTGATCTTGCTGTAAGGGACAATATATCATAGGATGTACACACTGATAGGCTCAATGCCATTCAAAGCAGTAGTAGAATATTCCTTTGTGAATATGTTTATGGAATAGCGGACACCCTTATCTAGTTATTGAAGTCTGAAAATTATTAAAGCATGGAAGACAAACAGAATACGCACTTCTCTGCAATGGTCTGCCTTTCTCATTCAAGGAAAAAATAGGCATTTGTATTACTTTTATAGACACTGAATTTTCCAAAGGCCTGCTGCCTGCTGTGACCTCAGTAGGACTGTGTATCTTGTGATTTGGAAAATGTATGTTACTTTGAAGCAATTACAGTTAGGTACTTTATACAGTTCTTCCAATCAGAAGTATAGAACAGGATTGTAATGATAAAGGAACTCCCTTTTCCCCTCTGAAATTCCCTCAACTCATTTTGCCACAAACATTGTTAGATTTATTCCACTCTGACTTATGAAACTTAACTTTTTTTTTAACTTTGGGTTTGTTTTTTTATACTTTTTAAACTTTGGGTGTTCTTTCTTTTTTAACTCTGTGTGGTTTTTTTTTACCTTTTTTACTTTTTAAACTTAAAAAAATATTTTATTTATTATATACTTTTAAAAATGTACTTTTATATATAACCAAAAAGAATAGATTTTCCCCAGGTGCATTAGATATTTTGGTATTTCACAAAAAGACAGCATATCAGTTCCATAAGAGTAATTCGTCAGAATATTTGAGTTGAGTTTTGCCTGCTTAAGACGCAAACCTTACCCCTCCATGTTGGAAAAAAATTGAATTCAACACCTCCTAATCAGGAAATTTTACAGTCATCTGTGAGCTGGAAGTATTTAGCAGCTATTAAAAACAAAGGTCTATCTTCAAAACTGCACAATTCTTGTTCTTCTGGTATGATCATCTCAGAAGTCTTAAGTCTGGCTAAGATAGACCAAGAACTGTGAACCAGATTTCTGAGCAATTCTGAATTTGAGCCAAGCCCAGTTTAGAAGTGGCTTACCCCTGTAGCTATGTAAGTATACCTATCAATTTTCAATAATACCTAAGGTGGGTGGACTGTTCAATGGATAATGAATTAGTTGAACAGTCACATCCAGAGGGTAGTGGTCAATGGATTGATGTCCAGATGGAGATGGGTGACAAGTGGTGACTCTCAGGGGTCCATACTGGGACCACTGCTGTTTAATATCTCCATCAGTTATACAGACAGTGGGATTGAGCGCATCCTCAGCAAGTTCGCAGATGACACCAAGCTAGGGGTGCAGCTGACATGCCAGAGGGACGGGATGCCATCCAGAGGGACCTAGACAAGCTTGAAAAGTGAGCCCATATGAACCTCATGAGGTTCAACAAGGCCAAGTGCAAGGTCCTGCACCTGGGTCGTGGCAACCCTTGATATGAATACTGGCTGAGGATGATGTGATAAAAAGCAGCCCTGTGGAAAAGGACTTGGGGGTACTGGTGGATGAAAAGCTGGACATGAGCCAACAATGTGCACCTGCAGCCCTGAAGGCCAATTGCATCCTAGTCTGCATCAAAAGAAGCATGGTCAGCAGATCAAGAGAGGTGATTCTGCCCTTCTACTCTGCTCTGGTGAGACCTCATCTGAGCACTGTTTCCAGCTCTGGAACCTTCAACACAAGAAGGACACGGACCTGATAGAGGGGGTGCAGAGGAGGGCCACGAGAATGATCAGAGAGCTGGAGGATCTGACCTATGAGGACAGGCTGACAGAGCTGGGCTTGTTCAGCCTGGAGAAGGGAAGGCTCCAAGGAGACCTTATAATGGCCTCCAGTACCTGAAGGAGGCATACAAGAAAGCTGGGGAGTTTACAAGGGTATGCAGCTATAGGATGAAGGGCAATGATTTTAAACTAGAGAAGTGCAGATTTAGATGAGACATTAGGAAGAAGTTCCTTACTATGAGGGTGGTGAAACATGGGAACCGGTTGCCCAGAGAGGTGGTGGAGGCACCATCCCTGGAGACATTCAAGGCTAGGCTTGATTGGGCTCTAAGCAATATGATCTAGTTAAGAGATGTCCCTGCTGACTGCAAGGGGTTGGACTAGATGACCTCTGAAGGTCCGTTCCAGTCTAAGTAGCTTATAATAGTAAAATTATTTTTCATAGGACAAGTTAAACTCTTTCCCAAACTAAGTAAGTAATACTGCAAAATCACTATTATGCAAGGTAAAGTGACGTTTATGAAGGGTTTTGGCATGCTTTAAATCAGTCTCATGAAAACTCAGTTTTATTTTCTTTCATATGCTCTAAAACTAGATTAGAAGAATATGGTCTTCTAAACACTGATGAAGAGAGTTCATGTATCTTCACTTGAGTGACTCAAAGGATCAATTTAACAACTGTAGGAGCACTGACTGCAGAATGAAAAATGAAAGAAACAGCAAGTCCTGATAGCTCATTCTCCCCTGCCTTGTACATGGTCTGAACAACTTTGATGGAAATCAACCTGTAGTTGGGCTGGGCTTTTGTTGCAGTGAATAAAAGACAAAGTCTATCATCACTGCAGTCGATAAACTTGTGCAACGTTCAGTTCACAAGAATGTGCTTGGCACTATGTTCTATAAAAGGTTAATCAAACACATCTTTAGAAACCCAGTACTGACTCTGACTTGATGTAGGCCTAGCTTCACCATTTTATCACAGACTGCATACTCAAAGCACGATGCTGAAGTTAAACACCTGTGTTTTGAAAAAACACTGGCAATACAGTTTCAGAAAATTGTTCCAAGACTGGTAGAAGGTACGTGAAAGTTGTATATACAACTTCTTTCTTGTGTTCTTCCTTCTCAAAATGTTTCTAAAAAGTAACGAAACATATCTTCTTTATTTCTTGCAGACTGAAATACATATCCATATAATTTGTTACACTCAAAATAAAAAGCTCTGAGTAGTGCACATGTGACAGCTCTTCAGGATTAGCATTTTTTCTGGAATCCACCAAAAATACAAATCTGTTCTGTATATTTAAATATAGTTTAAAAATTTTTAATTAGTTATCAATTTTAAAAGCTATTAGGGTAATAATTTTTTCCTGTTAATTTTGATAATGTTTTGCATGTTAAACCAGTAAAATTGTTTGAGGTCTACACAAACACATTCGTTAGAAGTGAAAGGAATTTCATCTTCTAAATTATCAGAAACAAATTGGAAAATTTAGTAATTAAAAGTTCCAGGAGAAGAAGAAAAATAGATAGCATAAAATTACCTAAATAAATTTATATGCTTGGCAATTCACTTCTATTTTTCTTCAGATGCAACTAAATCTTAATTTTGAAGGCTCATCAATCCAATGTAAGCAAGGGGCCATATATGCCAGGATGTAATCAGGCCAATAAATTCTGCTACCCTGTCAACCATATTTTGGTATCAGTAAAGATCCAGAGATCTAATGGACGGAACACTACTAAGTACTTTGAGTACTCTGTCCACTGATATTGTATAGATGGATACTAAAATGAACCCTGTGATCATGAAGCGGCACTACATACTTTTTCATATGATGTTGTTTCCGCTGTGTGAGCATATTCTTGGTCTTTCAATACTTTTTGTGTATCAGTATTGAGAGCCTGAAGCTGCTTTATCAGCTCTGCCTGCTGTGCTGTATGTTCAATGTTTTGCCTGTAAAGATTCTGCAGCTCCTGTAACTCCTTCCTGTGCAAAACAAGCAATAAAGAGAAATTAAGAAAAAGAACAACAATGACCTTCATTAAAAAACTGTGTTCAAATAATTTTATTGTAGATAATGAGCTTCCTATTTTGATTTATTTTTCTGTCAATTGCCTTATAAACACTAGAAGTTACATATAAAATATTTATCACATACTTTTGTGAAATATCTACAAAACAGTTAGGTTTCAAACTGGAATGCCTTTCAATTTCCCTCTAATGCCCTAACTGCTGTAAAATAAATGGATTTTCACTACTGCATCACCACTTTCTAATCAATATTCAGTTAACTCTTTAGCAGTGTCAAAATGTAAAATATTTAGAATGCATGGACTGTAAATTTGTTTAATTTTTTTTAAGCTAGGATTATCAGAAAAAAAGATAGAAGTTCTTCTTAACTTGCATGGTATGCGTAAAACAAATCTTCTTTCTGAAATGTATCTACTCCCCAGACACATAAGTACGTCTGCTGATAATTTTTTGTCTGCATGTTCAGCATACTGAAACAAGTATAAGTAAAATAAACTTTGGCATGTATTATACAACAATAAAAGCTCTACAAACAAAATAATGGAAATTGTGTAGTAATACAACCATAGGCTAGATATAGTACAAACAGTTTGCTTGAGAATGTTACTGTACTGCTTAAAGATCTTATAAAGTAAGGGGGAAACAAAGATCAGTAACTCTTACGTATTATAAACACTGATAAAAAATTTGGAATATTTTCTGTAACACATTTTAAAAGTTCAGATGACTCCATTAATTCCTTTTTATATATTTTCTACTTAATTCCCTATTTAATTCACAAGCATATTCACATTAGTATTACCTACAGACATTGATAGGTACATTTATCACTCCAACTAATTTTTTTCCTTACTTCCTCAAAGAATTTTGTTGGTGACCTCCAAACAAACATGACCCGAGCCTAGAATAATCTTTAGCAACAAGAGTTATCATTACATTTTATTAATTCTGCTGGAGGTGATCAGGCAAAGATTAGTGTACAAAATGTAAGCATCAATACCAACTTTGCTGGGTTTTCCTCAGAAACTGAAGAACAAGAAAAAATAATTTTAAAGTAACTTTCAAAAAAAATATTTCTGGTGAAGTGTGCCACTGCTTAATGTGTTGATCGTTCACTAAAGCTACAATATCTGAATAATATAAAGATTTAAATTTAATGTACCACAACAGCACAGTCAGACAACTTAATGTTGTTAAAAAAGCCCTGTAAAAAAGTCTGTTAACAGGCCAATACAGGAGACTACTTAAGGACATGCTTACTTAACAGTGTTTATGTCCTACTGTTCTCAATTAGATGTAAAGTATCTCCTCAAAATTAACAACAGCAGAGGTGCATTAAGGACTCTTTATGTAACAAAGCAAAGTGCAACTGCAGTATGTACTTCATACGCACTAATTCAAGTATGTTCACAAGCACAGAAGCAGAAATAGGACACTGATACATTAGCACTTTCCAACATCCTGCATAACAGGCTTTCAGAAAAGCAGTTGTTTCATTTCCCTGACTCGGAGTATACAGCAGAAAATGTCACATCTTTGCACTGCAGTTAAAACACAGAATAGACTGATTTTGCACAGGTTCTCCAATCAGGTCTTCATTTTTTTGTGAAAGGGGAAAATGCAGCATAATGCTGAACCCTCAGACACTTGTGGAAATGTTGGTAGTAACTGTGGCTAAGCCCACTCTGCTATATGGCTGCTTTTTAATTTGTATGCAAACATCAATGCAGTTATCAGTGTCTGTCACTCTAACGGTCTGCCCCCAAAGTCTATTAAGGTCAATGGGAATTTTTTTTGTGGAGTTTATCAGGCTTTGAGTCATACCCTGAAGGGAAGGGGATTGAGGGATGCTGAAGTTAAACCTTGCATCCACCCAAGAACTGCAGCAGAGTCCGAACATGTTAACAAGGTTGTTCATGTTAAATTCAAGGATTTTTAAATATAAGGAAACTCAGTTACAGTTCCACTACATCACATTTTAACAATCAAACTTTATTTCTTCTTATTCTAACTTCCTTTAATATTTATTAGTAAAACATTATACAAACCAAAATAGCTGTAACCTGAAAAATCCTTGAGACACAGAAATACACAACCACTGCATTTAACTTGCAGTTACAAGTTAGAGTTGCTTTTATTCTCTTCAGAGAATGAGGTACCATTTTTACATTGTAAATCTACACGGGGAATGTTGTTTTATTTCATTTTTACACAAGAAGGAAGAAACAATGCTCAATATTACCAGGAATTATTCAGCACCAACAGAGCAATACAAATAAATTAACAGAATAAAGCACCTTTGATAACAGATAGGCCATCTTGGTGAGGGAAGCTTTAAACTAGGAATGGTGGGGGACAGGGATAATCACCAAGTAACAAGTGATGGAGCTGTGGCCAGGGCTAGCAAGCAAGGGGCACAGGTTGGTGTGGACAGGAAAGACCTTATGATGAACAATACAAAGGTCAGTGAGGATCACCTCAACCATAGGCACATAAGTAAGGGCGTGCTGACAGGACATCAGTATGGGAGAGGCTCTTAAGAGTCTTCCTGGGAAACATGCACAACTGAATGTCCATCTGAAATTGCTGTTCAAGTGCATATAGCATGTCCCCATGGAGGATGACAGGAGAAACAGAGATCTGCCTGCAAGTTGCAGGGTTTGTCAAATCATGGAGACAAGGTGGGACAACTCACATGACTGGAGCA
Source organism: Eurystomus glaucurus suahelicus (assembly GCA_032159205.1). Taxonomy (NCBI): domain Eukaryota; kingdom Metazoa; phylum Chordata; class Aves; order Coraciiformes; family Coraciidae; genus Eurystomus; species Eurystomus glaucurus. The sequence goes on along the minus strand of JAVFHW010069523.1, from coordinate 62,492 downwards.
CTGCCATGCATGGATACAGGCTCTTTTGGAAGGGCAGGTTGGGATGGCAAGAAATTATGCTTTATGTAAAAGAATAGTATAAATGGATGAAGTTCTGCCTTGGGATGGGCAATGAGCCAGCTGAGAATGTGTGAGTCAGATGTGGGCAGACTAATGCGGATCACATAGTGTCTGCTTGCTGATCCTTTCTGATCAGGAAGAAGAATGAAATCCTCATCAGAAAACTGGAAGAAGATCCATGTTTGCAGGCCCTTGTCTTCATGGGGGACTTGATTCACTCATGCATATGCTGGGAGGACAACACAGTAGGACACAAGCAATCCAGGAAGTTTCCAGAGTGCTCTGATGATAACTTCTTGCCACAGGTGATGAACAAGTTGATGAGGGGAGACATATTGCTGGACCTTATACTTACAAACAAGGAAGAACTGGTCAGGGAAGTAAAGATCAGGGGCAGCCTTGTCTGCACCAAACTTGAGATGGCAGGAGTTCAGGATCCTGAGAGGAGGAAGAAAGGCAAAAAGCAGGATCACAACCCTGGATTTAAGGAGAGCAGATTTAGGCATTTTCAGGGACCTACTTAGAAGAATTCACTATAATACCAGCCTGGAGAGAAGGATCCATGAGAGCTGTTTGATTTTCAAGGATCATTTCCATGATCAACCATCATCCATTCCAGTGGGCAAGAAGTCAAGCAAAAGTGGCAGGAGGCTTGCATGGATAAACAAGGACCTCCTCTGACTAAACTCAAATCTACAAGGAAAGATGCAAGTGGTAGAAGCAGGGACAGGAGACCAGGAAGACTGTAGAGCCATTGTCTAAGCATGCAGGGATAAGGTTAGCAAAGCCAAAATCTGTGTGGAGTTGAATATGGTGAGGGACAAGAAGGGCAATTAAGAGGCTTCTTTAAGCACAACAGCAGCAAAATAAATGATAAATTGAGCTCAGTGCTGAAAACAGCAGGAGCTCTGGTAGCAAAGAACATTAAAAAGGCCAAGCACTCAATGCCTTCTTCAGCTCTGTCTTTAAAGGTAACAGCTCCAGCAACCCCAGGTCCCTGTGACTCATAGTGTCAGCAGAGGAGAATCAGATCAGGGAGCATTAAAACAAACTGGACATAAGCATGCCCATAAGACTTGATGTGATGCACATACAAGTGCTGAGAGAGGCTTAATAACCTTTGAAAGGTCATGGGTATCAGGGGAGGTTCCTGAGGACTGGAAGAAAGCATATCATGCCTATGCTTTAGAAGGAGGATCTGGGAAACTAGAGTAGTCAGCCTCACCTCAATCCCTGAGAAGGTGATGGACCATATAAAGTACAAGAAGATCATTTGGAGTAGTCATAATGAATTTACAAAGAGGAAATTATGCTTAACCAATCTGATAGCCTTCTCTGATGAAATGGCTAGCTCAGTGGATGATGGGAGAGCAGTGGATGTTGTTTACCTTGACTGTAAGTAATGCTTTTGACACCATCCCCCATAAAGTGCTCATAGATGGACTGATGAGGTAGACTGGATAAGTGAACAGTAAAGGTGAACTTAAACCTGCCTGAACTACTGGGACTAAGGAGTAGTGATCAGCAGCACAAAGTCCATTTGAAGGTCAGGCACTAGTGGAGTATCCTAGGTACTAACTAACATTGGTGCCAGTAATTTTTAGCATCTTCATTAATGACGTGGACAACAGGACAGAGTACACCACAGCAAGTTTGCTGATGACACAAAACTGGGGGCAGTGATTGTTTCACCAGATGTTTGTGCTGGCATTCAGAACCTCAACAGGCTGGACAAATGGGTTGACAGGAACCTCTTGATGTTCAACAAAGGGAAGTGCACATTACTGCCCTCAGGGAGAAATAACCTCATGAACTAGCACAGGCTGGGGGCTGACCAGCAGGAAAGCAGCTTGTCAGAAAATGCCCTGGGGATCCTGATGGACACCAGGCTGACCATGAGCCCTTGTGGCAGAAGCCAACAACAACCTGAGATGCACTGAAGAGGGCCGCCAGCAGGGAGAGGGAGGTGATCCTTCCCCTCACTTCAGAAGTGGAAAGACCCATCGTGGTGTTGTGCCAAGTGCTGGGCTCCCCAGTACAAGAGAGACATGGGCATACTGGAGTAAGTCCAGTGAAAGACCACACAGAAGATGAAAGTATTGAAGCATTTGCTATACATAGAGAGGCTGGGAACAGTAGGACTGCTCAGCATGGAAAAAGGAAAGCTGAGGGGGATATTGTCAACATGTATAAATACCTGATGGGACTCTATAAAGAAGACACAGAAAGACTCTTCTCAGTGGCACCCAGTCACAGTAAAAGAGGCAATGTGCACAAATAAAAACCACATGAAATTCCAGTTAAATGTAAGAAAAATGGTTTTCTCCTGTAAGAGTGGTCAAATATTGGACCAGGCTACCCAGAGAGGTTGCAGTCTCCATTCTTGGACATACTCAAACTCAGCTGGACACCATCCTGGGCAGTCTGCTGCAGCTGGCATTGCCCAAGCAGAGTACTGGACCTGCTGGAGCAGTGGGACTACACAGCCTCCAGAGATGCCTGCCAGTCTCAGACACCAAGTGATTCTCTGTGATTCTGTTATTATTTTGCTTGCACCATGTTCAAAGAGAGTATACAAAATCAAGCCCATGATAATCAGAAAAACAGTTACAAGATAAAAATTAATTTCTGATCAAAATATCTATTAATATGCTTACTCAAATCAGCAGACTATTAAGCAGTCTACAAGAGAGGCACCTGCCTGTCACCACAGCAGGATAAGGATGTCAAGTCCTAAGTAAAATTATACTCTCAGGTAGACATGTAACAAAGTAATAATAATAAATTGTGAAGTGAATGTAACAAAAGTAATGAGTGGCATTTAAAACATATGTGCCTATAGACACACACTCTATATATGTATGTATATATGCACTTATACATACATACACAGGTATGTAGAAATATATACATCTACATGTAAAATATATATGTGGATGTGTACATGTATGCATACAAGTACAATACATAGATGGAAATAAAAGCACACATTGATAAAATATTTTGATATACCATACACTCAAAACAAACACAGACAAAGAAAATAGTCACTGTGAGCAACACTAATTCAAAACCCAATATTCTCTCAGCTAAGCACCAAAACTGAAACACCTGCTAGGTCTATTTTTAACTTACCACCCCAACTCTCACAATAAACAAACACATCATGATACACTGAGGGTATTTAACCCATTTAACGTTGAAGTAATCCGGTATTACTGAGAAAAAAAAAAACAAAACTATAATATAAAACTCAAGACTGATACAATGGAAAACCAAGCTGCACTCTCCAAGTCACAAAGAAAAGCCTGCTATGAAAAATAGTCATTTTCTTCCCCAGGTCAAAACAGAAGAGCATAACTAAATTATTTCGGCCACTAAAGTAAGATTTTGCTTTAGGCATTGCAAGGTTAACACCACACGAAGACATTACAAGTTGGACTGCAGCAAGACACAAAGATTTGACATCTTATTCTGGCAATAACAATATTTAAGATTCATACTATTGTTTAGGGTAGAGATAGCTCTTGTGCTCACATCTGACAAAGAGTGTGAACTGAAGTTCCCTTCTATCCTTAGAGGATAATATTAAATAAAACATTTACATCCTGCACATACCAACAATTTAAGAGTAAGCTCTGGCTTCCCAGACATGTAAATGAAATGAGTAGCTACTGTCACTCCAGAAGCTATATAACTGTGCTGCAAACAGAGCTCATGTTCACTACACCCACCACTTCAGGTGATGTGGTTGGCTTTGTTTCACTACACTTTTGGTGGATATGCTGGGATTCTGTACCTCAACCACCCCTGTTACCAAGGGAATACAAGAGCGTTTGGGGTAATTCAGGAAATCTGTAGATTCCATTACCTGTACTTTAGAAATACAACACAGTGACAGGTACTATGAATTACAGCTTCTCAGGGGAATGGCATAGATACTATGAAATGGTTTACAGCACACAGCAAAGAATAACCTGAAATTCCCAGAGCAGCAAAATAAGGGCTGAGCAGAAAACCAACTGCCTCATAATTTACAGCATGGAGGCAAATAGCAAAAGCAGTGGGGGAGGGGGAAAAAAAAAAAAAGCAACACTGCTACGAAAGAAATGGTTGTAAAATGATCAGGGATACATTTGGACTAGAAACTAATCAAAGGATTGAAGCCACGGCCCACACTTCCAGTAAGAACACTGAGGCAAGAAATTCTAATTCAATTTAGAATAAAGCTTACTATATTTGCAAACAGGCTAATATTTCCCAGATACCTGTAACAGCAAAGCTGAAGTCTCAGTGAGTTAAGCAAACCTCTCCAGTTTGATGCTCAGTGTTCCATCAGAGCTCTGTTCCCGTGTGCCACAGATCACCAAGTGCTCAGCAGTAAACACAAAGTTCTAAATCCTGATATTTAGCATAATTTTAAAACAAAACCTGGACAGCTGCATTGGAGTTAATCTTCACCAAAAAAACTAGGAAGATTTAACATTCTTCAAGAACATGAAAATGCAAAGGCTACCAGGGACTATAAATAGATCTAGAAAAACTGTACTGAATACAAACACGAAAAATGTAAAAAGGAACTGCCTTTCACAGCTACTTCAGGAGTTTGAAATTAAACCAAGTGAGATCAAGAGTGCTTTAGCAAAATAAAGCCAGCAAAAAAAGGTGGTAGCTTCTTGAAGACATCTACTGAGTAGGATGGATCCTGTAAGTATTGTCTGTTCACTGGTCTTAGAAAATTTATCTTCCAGACCTCAGAAGTGTGTGACAGACTTTTATTGACACTAGGTCGGATTTTCAAAACCATCTGCTATTCTGTAGGGCCAGAGTTAGACTGGAGTACTTCTTCAAAATTTTGATCCCTGCTAAAATTTGCTGAAAAAGATCACCCCTCAATGAAAACGGCTCTCTTAGTGTCTACAGACATAGCTACTGTTAAACTGAAAAAAAAACCTTGCTAACGAACTGACAGATATGCAGAACAGTGCAAGAAGTTATGATTGCACAAGAAACAGAGCACCAGACCAGTTTGCACATAGACCCTTAGAAACTTTCTTTTCCAATTGATTTCAGCATCTACTATAAAAATATCAGACAATATTACCAAGGTGTCAGCCAAAGGAGTATTTTTCTGGATCTGCCTATACTGTATATGAAATAAAATACTAAATGAAGGACACCAGTTTCTTTTCCTTCTTCTACCAGAGTTTATTTCTAATAATTACATGTGTGCTCCTGTTCAAAAAAGGGGAGGGTGGGGAAGGTGGGCACGCAGTAGACAGAGGGAGAGAGAAAGAGACAGAGGAGCAGAGAGAACAGAGAGATTTGCAAATTAGATTGTCTTTTTCAGCTCCAAAAGTTTGAAATTGATGGTGGGAAACCAGAAATAGTAAGCAGATGCGGTATTTTCCACACTATTCATCAAGGAATTTTCTGCCAACATTAAATGCAAACTGAGCATTCGATGTGATAGTTCTATAAGACTAAGTTTTAAATGAGGATAACTAAAAAGAAAAAAGTATCGGTTAAACAAAAAGGAACAATCAAATGCTTCAATCATGAAGTCAACAGAGTTCTAAGATTTTGCCTAGGAAGACGGAAATATTTCTCCTGAGATTTTTTTTACTTTAATTCTGTTGCTTTCTTTAAGTAAAAGTTTGGCTTTTGTATATGGAGACTTTTATTATTTTGAAAATTATTTTTCTTTATTAAGAACCAATAGAAAAATAGTTTTATCTATTTACTGACACCTTGGGAAGATAAGGACAAGCTTTAGTATTCTGCACTACGAAAAAACCATAATACTTGAAATTCTTAGTTTGTATTGCTAACTACTAAAACTGCTGCCTGAAACTGTGAATATTAAATCAGCTTTCTTTTTCATAATAGAAATGTCAACAAGAAACTTGTAGCTGAAGATATTAATTAAGAAAGATTAGCAGACATTGAATTACAATGATACTGATCAAAGATATACATATATAACATGTCAAGTATAACTCACATACTACTGATGTGGAAAAATACTTTCATCTCAATACCAGTTAAGTATCTAGAAAGGAAAACTTTTGAGCACACAGGAAAACATATATGATCAGTTTGCCAAAGTCTTTTCCATAAATTTAGAAGTTGATTGTATAGAAAAAAATTCAAACACTTCAAAATAAGTATGTTGTCCATCTTTTTGCTACCTCAGGTTTTGACATTAGGTGCCAAAAGGAATTATTTTAATGACATATTTAAACTAGATGTCTGTGACAAATTCCAAGAGATTGTTTTGCAGTGAATAGCAAAGAATATATTTTGAGAAACTTTAAGTTCAATTATTTGGCCAGCTCTGTCTGCAATACCCTAAGCTGCAAGCAACATGCAGTAACTTTGCAAACATTGACTTTAAAAATGTATTCTTTGCTATCCCTAGTCCTCTTGCACATATATGTATTTTTGAGAATAATTTCAGGAGATAATAAAGCCTATTAGTCCATTGATGAATGATTTGTCTAACCCAGGAATGATAAACACTGTGTATGCCTCCGAAACAAAGAAGTGAAAAATGGACAATTTCCTGACAATCCACTTAAAGTTACCAATTGTCTTCTGCCATTAGCTTCATTTTGAGGAATTCAGTAGTCTAGTCAAATCGTATAATTCATTCCATCCTTCATTTCTTTCCCATGACTCAAATAACGCAGCACTAATCTTAGATTCAGTGTAAAAAAATGGTGCGTGAGACCTAAGATAAAGCTTAAATCACCACACTTTAAACATTTAGCATAGACCTGTGTAGACTTTTGCCGACTCTTCAGATTTGACTCTAATTAAAAAGTTAAAGTTAGGCTTAAAGCTTTTCCAAGTTTAGGGCATTTAGCCTCTCCAACTAAATGTTTATGTCACTAATCATATTGGTGTTTTGTTACTTTCAAAGGAGATTGGTAGTTCTCTGACCTAATGCTAGTAACAGAAGTGTAATTTTTAAATCCCATTCCTACTAAAAAATGAATTAAAATATAGTGAGTCAAAATATATCAGAGTCTACATAAACTGTCATCTACTGGTAGACTTCCAAAAGGTTTCCCTCTTGTGGAACAGAATGGTATAAAAATACAGTGCTGCACAAAAGAGCTCTAATGCAAGATATTGCATTGTAAATGGAACAATAGTCCTGTTGAGAATATTCAGACTTAAAGCTAATGAAATAATGAAATACTTACTTAGCTCTGATCACATCACAATTCTTTTGGGAGAGTTCTTCCTGTTTCACAGCTACCTGAGATGACAAGTTACTGCATATACTACGCAACTCTTTCATTTGTTCTCTTGCCTCTGCTAAATCAGTTTCCAAATTCTGCAAAGAAAGCATTTGAAATATATTAAAGATAACATATGAGAAAGAGTCAAAATCTACTGTGTGTTATCTACATATATAGACAAACGGATGTGCACATGCATATACTTAGTGTGGTCTAACTACATATACATAGGTACACGTGCATGTGTGCATGTATGAAAAATGTGAAATACCAGAAAAAAAGGATATATTTCAATTTTTAGGTGGCCACCTATTCTTTACTGTAGGAAGTTTTCCTTTCATGTGGAATGAGAATCCTGCATCAAATCTTTGCAAAGCAGTAGTACTCTATTTAACTACTGAACTGATTAAACTTTGTTTTTTGTGTAGAAATCAAACAGAAGAATAGCCTTCTCCTAACAAAAAAACAGTTATACATTCGTTGACTTATGTTCTGCAAAAAATGCCCAATACTGCACACGTGAACTAAGATCAAAGATACAGACCCATTTTTGAGACTGCCTGTTAAATCTGCTCTGATTTTGCACTTCGAATTCAATGCAAGGAATATTTTCTTCAGGAAAAAAAAAAAAAGTGTTTTAAGAAAACTTCTGGAAATGCTCACTGGAAACAAGCAGTAGTTGCCTGGGAAATAGAGCTGCAAGACAGCTTACTCAGGCAAGACTTTGATCTCTACATAGTGACCTTACTTGTGTCCTCTGGGCATTTAGCAACTTAGAAGAGTACTTCAGTCTTTAAGAAGCTTCATATGCCTACTCTGCCAGAATGTTTTGAGACAAGAATGGGAATAGAAATATTACAGCAATATCTAGAACAGAGTTTCAAAATATGGCGATGGCCTTAGACTTGTTTTAGTGTTACATTACTGACAGGCATGATCACTTGCTCACAGTAAGACAAATATTCCAGTACTCATTAATAATTTAAAATAAATACTACCTAGTAGGATAGCATCCCTAATCTACTGCCAAGAGTATATTAGTTTATCTTCCATTTATATACAGACTTACAAAGAAATAAATGCACATTTCTCCCTTTCAGCAGAGATGTCTCAAATACTGAAGGTATCAAAATATTTTTTTAACTGAAAAGCAAACAACTAATTGCCACTCTTTAAAACAGCATAAAAATCTCTTACACATATTTGGATGTATCAGAAATGTACTACAATCAAAATCTTTGAATTTGGAGAAGAATTATCATGTCCTGCTAATAACAGTAACATTAATATGAGGAAATAGTTTTCCTACTTCATTCATTCATGTATTTTGCTATTTGTCTTATAATAAATCTCAGGCTATAAACTTGGTGTACCTAACTAATGAGTCATCATTGAATGTCGAAGGCTAGGTAACAAAAGTTATTTCGTCCCAGATAACAAGATTTCAGAATGATAGGAGACAGTGCATTCTATCAACACACAAAAATGTTGAAGCATATTAAGGTATTTACAACTCACAGCCAAGTCATCTTAGGGTTTCTTCTCAGTGTTTTGTTTTCCAGAGCAGCTAAATGTTACTGTATATGTGAACAAAAATTACAAAAGTTCACATTTGCCATGAATAAATCTCACTTGTCTGTCTTTCACACTACACTATAGAGTTGCAGAGGATTTTCATGGTACAGACTTAAACAAGCAAACAAATCTAATCTTAACAATGCCTAAGTTCCCACCATCCATTGCAGGATACAATAGATAAATTATTTTGTCATAAATATGACTTTAAATTTTATACAATGGCAGAATTTAAAAACAAAAAAAAAGTATCTTTGAGTACTTCACCTCATTTGTGACATATGCAACTTCAGATTTTGATTTCAACTAACAAATTAATCAATTCAACCTTTCGAACTGATTTTGAAACCTTGAGGTTTTTTGGAAGCATTACTTAAAGGGCAAAACATGAGAACAGGGGAAAGGAGGGACTGGCTGTTCTAATAGCTTATATACTGAAATACCATGTATTGAGGCATTCAGTAGATCTTCTGTACTTAAGTCAGAAATATAAGGTTATGAAATAACCTATAATCTTTTACATTCAATTTCTGAGTATCTTCATTTTTAAATGTCACGTGGAATTTATTATGTTGCTTTTTAGCAACAGTAGCTGAGATACGGTAGCTGAGAAGGTAGTTTCATTGCATAAACATGCAGACTGAAAATTTGTTAAATAAGAAATCTCCTAAACCTGATTTTCAAATTAAAGCATATTTCAATTGTACATAGAGACTGCTTAGAATTCATTCTTTTAAAGCATATTAAATAAAAGTGCTATTTAAAACACTGTAAGTCAAAACATCTAATAGACAGATACAAGACACAGTAAAAGATATGAAAGTGAAGCACGAAAAAAAAGTCATCATTATTTCTAACCATGAAAAGCGGTGACCCAAACTAAAATGAAATGAAAATAAATAGAATAATAATTTGAGGTAAAACATTATAGGAATATTTTGATCACTTAAAGCCCAAGAAGTATCAACTCAGACAAATCAGAGAAAAGGTGAATTTAATAGAACTTCAAACATAAGCCAATAAGGAGATGTGTATTACCAGACCTAGTGCTGACAAACAAAGAAGGACTGGTGGAGGACATTAGGTTGGGGGCAGCCTTGGCTGTAGTGACCATGACATGGTAGAGTGCGGGATCACATGTAGTAGGAACAAAACAACAAGTAGGATTGTAACCTTGGACTTCAGGAGGGATAACTTTGACCTCTTCAAGAAACTGCTTAGAGAAATCCCATAGGCTAGGGCTCTAGAAAGTAAGGGGGCTCAAGAGAGCTGGTTGATATTCAACTACCACTCCCTCCAAGCTCAGGATCAGTGTATCCCTAGGAGTAAGAAATCAGGCAAAGGAATCCAGAGACCTGCATGGTTGAGCAGGGAGTTTTTGAAAAAACTCAAGAAGGAAGTTTACAGTACTTGGAAGAAGGGACTGACCACTTGGGAAGATTACAAGAATGCTGTCAGAGTATGCAGGGATGAAACAAGGAAAGCTGAAGCCTCCTTGGAATTAAACCTGGCAAAGGATGTCAAGGTCAACAGGAAGGGTTTCTTCAAGTGTATCAAAAGCAATAGGAAAACTAGAGAAAAGGTGGGCCCACTATTGAACGAAGCAGGTGCCATGGTGACGGAGGATGCAGAGAAGGTGAAATTACTGAATGCCTTCTTTGCTTCAGTCTTTAATGCTCAGGCCTGTCCTCAGGAGTCTCAGACTCTGCAGGTAACAGAGAAAGTCTGGAGGAAGGAAGACTTTCCCTTTTTTGAGGAGGATTGAGTTAGATATCATCTCAATAAAGTGGATATCCATAAGTCCATGGGACCTGATGGCATGCACCCACAAGTGCTGAAGGAGCTGGTAGAAGCCATTGTTGGGCCACTCTCCATCATTTTTGAAAGGTCCTGGAGAGAGGGCAAGGTGCCTGAGGACTGGAGGAAAACCTATACACTGTACATTATTTACATATAAGTATGTATGGGAAAAACAAACACTACAATATTATTGCCACCTTTTGAGCCATTTTATTAGGTCTCTTCCTGTTAATCTGTCTCACTTGGATTTCAGCTAATATGACAAATTGTTAAAGAAATATTCCTTAAATAGACAAAATAGACATAGAAGCTTTTTCTCCCAATTTGAAGAAGTTGTATTTTACAGCTCAGCTCAGCTTATAGTAGATCTGTAAACAACTGGTCTTTGAAAGTGACAGGTGATACTTTTCTGCACAGAGAACAGTTTCAAGACTGAAAAAAAGGGCTAGTAACACTTAGTTCCGTATCCGAACAGAGGGCCACTTTTCCAAAAAGATTCCATTATTTAGATCTAGCACTTCTACCATCTAATACACATTTTTAAAACAATGTTGGGGTAGCTCACACTGATAAGGTTTCATTTTATTCTTCCACAGATATCGCAGACTAACATGAATAGTGTCTGTGCACTACATCAGCTACAATATTGTTAAATACAGTGTTTATTACTGAAAAGCATATACAAAAAGACATGCTGGTTCAAATCCCAAACTCAAGGTTGAGAGGCAGAACTGACTGAATTAAAATTATTTTTATTTATAACCATTTTTACAATCACTTGAGAACAACAATACAATTCTATTATTGAATTGTCTCATAAATTACTTTTTTAATAGCATTTCAGGGACATGTTATATTGGGGTGTATATATTAGAACATCATCTGAAGCCCAATATCATGTAGTGTGATAATGTCATATTTGGCCTCTGTGGATAAGAAAATTATTATTCTTTATTGTTTATAACCATACAGTTAAGAGTCAACCTGGCATCTAACACTGATTCTCGAATGTCAAGTAATAGAAATGAGAAATGTCAGGAACAGATGGAGAAAATTAATTCAAACTGAGACAAGTTTTCAAGCAATATTTACAGGATGAGTATAAGTAACACCAGTGATGAACTACAAAAATAACTTTGTGTGTTTTTACTAATTATTATTTTACAAAATATTGATAAAAATGAGACAACATATTACTATATCTTAGATATAACATTTACCTCTTGCAGATAGCTTCTTTAATATGCATCTCAATCCTTGCAATAGTCTTGTGATATACTCATCTAACTCTGTCCACTAGCAAAGGTGTGTAGTCACCTAACACCACAGAATGGAAAATTTGGAAAAAAAAAAAAAAAAGGCAGAAGATGGGTCGCCAGACCCATGGACACATGCAGGTTGCTGGTGACCTCAGGAGTTCCCCAGTTACAGCCTCTGCCTAAAGTAGGGCTTTACAAAGTACGGGATACCAATCTCCTAAGGTTGGTGAAGGCCCAATCTCCATGGGCCCCAGCCCCACTCCTGGGCTTTCCTCATGGGAAAAAGGCTTCTCCTTATCTTCAGTCTCAGCTTTTCCTGTTTCAGCTTGTGCTACATCTCACCCTTCTGCCGCACAAGGTTGTGAAGACCCTGGCTGTGTCTCCTCCATTCCCTCTTGTTGGTGCTGGAGATGCTGTTGCTTGGTCCTAGCCCCAAAGCCATCCCTTCTTCTGGCTGAACCAGCCTGTTTCACAGCCTTTCCTTACAGGACAAGGTCTCCAGCTTCACTGCTCACCTTCAGCCTGTTTACTGATGCCTTTCTTTTACTGCAGCCAAAAATGGGTACAGTATCTAGAGTACTGAGGAGAGGGGGTTGAGTCCTCACCTGGCTTTTGGGGCCATGCCTTGCTTATGCCACTTTAGGCACTGCTAGCCCTCGTTGCTGCCCGGGTGCAGAGGGCCTGCCAGTGACCAGAGCTGTCCCCCGGAGCTGAACCTGAGTCCCTGAATGGCTACACAGCGCTGCCTTCCCAGGACATGACTCATCATTTGTCCTGGCAAAGGCTTCTGTTGGCTTGTTTCTGTCAAGGTCACCTTGGCTGGCAGCAGAGCACATCCAATTCCTCCAGTTTGGAGCCATCCACAAACCTGATGAGCATGCTCACTGGCCCCTCTTCCAGATCACCGACAAAGATTTTAAACAAGACAGGTCCAGGACAGATCTTGCAGTATCTGACTTATTACCAGCCTACAAAGTACCAACCATTAACCACAGGTCTTTGAACCCCAACATCCAAATAGTTCTTTTCAATACATTGTTGTCCACCTATCCAGCTGTAACATTCTAACTCAGGTACAAGAATAGAGCCAGTGTCAAAAATCTTGCTAAAGTTAAGGTCAATCACATCCAAGCTCTCCTCTTGTCCACAGATGCAACAATTTTATCAAAAAGGATAATCAAATTGCTCAGGAACAATTCAGCCTTGGTAAATCCATGACTGTTTCTGGTTACTTTCTCAATTACGTGCCCAGAAATTAAAAGTTTACTTTCTTTGTGATTTTCCCAGGGACTGAAGTGAGGCCAAATAACCTTTGTTCTTACATTATCGTTTCCCTCAGGGACATTCCTCATCTCTACTACTTTTGAAAGATGATAGGCAGCAGCCTGAGAGTCACATCGGCCAACTCAGCACCCTTGGGTGCAGTGCAGATGGTTCAATGGATGTGTACTAGTCAAGTTCTCCAGGTATTTCCCAAATTATCCACTTAGTACTTCTGCTCGAAGTCTGCTTCCAGGCACAAATGCCTGGGGGAATCTTGTCGGACAAGACTGAGGCAAAGATGGCATTCAGTACACCTGCTCTATTACCTGCTGTCACTAATTAATCCTTCCCTTTCAGCAACAAGCCCTTGTTTTCCTTTTTCAGCCTTTTACTACTAATGTAGTGCAAGAAACTCTTGTTACACTTGCCAGTCTCAACTGTAGGTAAGTTAACACCATCCCTGATTGCCAGACAATGTTTTTTAACTCCTTCATAGCTTTCACTGTTTCTACTTCATGAATACTGCTTACCACTCCTACCTTACACTGCAGTTTGATGACTAATTTTGTTTAGCCAAGCTGGTCTGCTGATACATCCCCTTGTTTTCCTGAGTATCAGGGTGACCATACATGGGCTTGGAGGAAGCTCCCTTTAAGGACTTGATAATTTTCCTGAGCACTTTTACTTTTCAGTGCTGCTTCTCATGGGATTCCACCTGCAAGTTCCCTGAAGAGCAGAAGACTCTCCTCCTTAACTCCAAGTCCGTCCTGTGCTACTCTCCTTTCTTCATCATCTCAGGACCTTGGTCTTCACAATTTCATGCTCAGGATAGCCAAGGCTGCCACTGATTATTATTTCTTTAGCTAATTTGTGAACAGCAGATGCAGCCCTGTGTCACTGCTCATTGGCTGAGGGAATACCCATCTCAAGATGTTAGCTCTATCGTGCTCTAGAGACCACCTTGACCTGCTGGTGGTCACTCCAAAACACCAATACTACTTATTCCCACTCCTGGAATCACATGGTTGCATGTGATGATGCATCTTTGTTTCTTCTGCATGCCTTATCAGCTAGGAAGACAGATACACTAAAAATTATTCTGACTGTTTCCATTGAAGGTGTGGGTAACAATGATTTTCAGTAATTCACCCAATATTGCAAGCACTATATTTGACAACTTGAAAATTATTAAATCAGCTTACTACACATTAACTGTTTTCCCCCAAGTATCAACAAACCATTGGTAGCCGTGGGAATCCTGTAATCCTTTCATTATAACTACTCCAAAGGCCTCAATTTGCAAGCACTTTACTTCCGATATTAACGGATATTCATGAGGCCCTTTACAAAGGGTTTCCATCAGCACAACAATCAGAAGTGTCACCAAAACCACTAAATTGCTAGTGTAGGGACAAAAAAGATGGCTCTGGGCAAGATGTTGATTAAATAGTACATTGAATATACCCAAAGGTCTTGTACTTTGCTATGTGTAAAAGAATACAATGCTGTAAGTGTTCATTAGCCATGTAAATAAAAAGAATTTACTAACTAGACATATATAAGCAGCCATTAAACACTTTGATACCATGTTTGTGGCTTATTTCTTATAGGAGTTTAAAAAGTACTTGCCAATTTTCACCAATAAAGAGAATGAAGTATCATTTAAATAAAAGATATAATATTCTATACCATGTATTCAATTATTCAATTGAATTCAATTCAATTCCATTTCTTCTCATTTTATTATAAACAGTGAAAATAACTTTTTGATATATTATATGCAACAATAGGGCCTCTAACAGAGTGGAGCCCTCTGGAGCCCAGGACACAATTTATTCAAAACTGCAGTTAAGAGTTTTAAAGTGTTCTTCCAAAACTAATACCAAGTCTGCAACCATATTATAGACAAGTAAATTATACATTGAAAAAAAAAAAACTGTGAATGATATTTTAAAGCTTTTATTATTTCACATAAGTATATATTTTATCTTAAAATACAGTATATTTTCTTTTTTAACGATTACATTATAAGATGACTATTTGAAGTCAGATTCCTGCTTTGCAACATCAATTTTTAAAAAGCTGTGGGTCTTGAGTGAAGGAATGTAAATGAATGCAAGTCCCCACTGGTAGATTTGAATATATAACTTGTTATTTAAAGAAAATTACTTGTAGTGCAAATATCTGGAGAAGTTAATGTTGAAATAACATTCAGGAGTCCATTCCACTTCATACCTTTATTCTGGCATCATTGCCAGATTTTTCTGTTTTCCACTGTGCCTCCTGCTTCCTCAGTTTCTCCAGGTCATTTAGCAGGTCAGCACAGCATGTGTTTAATCCCCTATTTTCCTCCTCCAGGTTTTTTATAACCAGCCTGTTTTGCTCTTCCTTCTTCTGTGCACACTCCTCAGTGTCCTGTAGAACAGTACCACAAGGGCCGATAAACAAAAAAAGTGAGAACTAATCAGCAAATATAAACTGTGCAGTTTTACCCTCACAGCAGCTTCTTCTATATTTGATGGCCAAGGTCACCTGTGTACTTTTATTGGCCTCTTTCATGCAGGTGGAAGGGTCATATTTTTTAGCTGGATGACAGCTTTGATGAGTACACATTTGCAAAGAGCCCATTAATTGATCAAGCTGCCTTTGATGCTGTCCCCAGCTATTTTTGAGACCCACACAGACATATCCTCCCAGACCTCGGCTTTATCAATTAATAATGCCAGTCCCATCAGAATCTAATTACAAGAAGCCACATCTTCACACTCCTACTTTCTTTGCTCCATTTCCATCATTAACTATTTATCTGAAAGTTATAAAGCTTGGATTCTTGGCTTTAAAGCATCTTCCTCAGAGCTGGTATGTGAGCAAACAGTAAGGTATAGCAAGGCCTAAGGCAATTTTTTCTTGAAGCATGTCACTTTCTGTGCCACAAAGGCTGACATTGCTTAAAGAGCTACTTCAAAGCTACACTCTTATGAAACTATGTACAAGTCAATATACCTTAAGTTCTTTAATTTTATCTTTAAATTTCTGGTTCAAGTTACTGAATTCATTCTTCAAATGGGCATTTTCCTCATCCACAGCAATTTTTCTCTGTATTAAATTGTTCATCTCCTGCTGCTGTCCTGTGAGTCTCTATTTAAAACCAAACAAACAAAAAACACCAAAAAACCCCGTTAATAGACAAAAAACAACTTTAAAAGATCATGCACGTACCACATTTTAGACCGGTATATTTTAGACCTATAAAATGTAACAGTCTTGTATATGTAGTTTTATAGCATTATTTTCATTTCCCTAGAACTTTAATCATGCTCAAACCTGCATGACTATTGACACAGTAATGTAAACAAGGAACTGAATGTCTTGCTGCTACTAAACAAAAAAGCCCATAAATGCAGAACTGAATGGAAATTATTCAGTGAAGCTTGGTCAAAAAGAGTCATTTGTAGAAGTTATATTTTGGCTTATGGATTAAGAATACATTATAATACTGTTTCACTTGCACTTTCAGCATACCAAAAATCAAGACAAAAAGTAGAGATAAAGAATCTCTAGGATTCATGAAGATAATGGAAAATAACTATTGAGGCAACCAAAAAGGTTATCATATAGAATAGTTGTAAAAGAAGAATTAAGTCTAACTGAATTTGCAGCTCAAGTAAAACATTAAAAGTCTGTTTAACACAGGTAACAGTTTAGTATACCCACAAATAGTAAAATCTCACTGTCATCGAAGAAACAACTTCAACTTTGTGTTAGATACTTGCATTCTATTCTCAGGACATTCCTATTCTTCCTATTCTATATCTTCACTTTTAAATGCATATTAGAACCTGCATTTTCTCTTTGGGACTCTGCTTTAATTCCATGTACTCTTTTGTCCCTTCCTAAATCAAAACGGCATTAATCTAAAATATTTTCCTAGCAGTAACACTATAACTGTAGTAAGAAACAGATGAAACTTTCATCTCGGGACAAAAACACAACTGTTTTGCCTTTAATATCCAAGCTAAATGAAATGTGTTCAGAAACAGAAAAAACTATCAACAAGAGGATATACCTCTACATAATTCTGCAATACTGCTGATAACATCCTAAAGGGTTTTCAACCTCCAGATGGTTAAATCTGGCTAACGTGTATGTCGGCCATGAGAAAGAATGCAATGTGCTGAAGAAAAAAACATGTAAAATAATACAGTCAAAGTCATATTCCAGAACCCCTGATTTTAAACCTACATGTAATAATTAAGGGAAAAAAAGAGTCACTATGTCATCAGTGAACTCAAAGTAACTCAAAGGAAGAAACTATTAATCTATGTATTCAGCAAATGTCTTAGTCATCAAAAGTATACATGACTTTTAGAGAAACTTTTGTTGCAACTTTTCCCAAATTACTTTGAATGTCTGTCTCTCATCTGTAGACTTCTTCACTTTTGCTACACATCACATGCCCATAGCAAGTATTTTTAGTGTTTTACTACTTCTCCTACCACGACATCCAAATCTATATATTGCTACCCCATATTTAGTAAATTTCTTTTATCCCTTTGACCACTACTTCTACCCATTGTTACAAATATGATCACTTCTTTTTACAAAAAAAAAAAAAAAAAAAACAAAGCAAAAAACGGCATACCACACTACACAGCAGAAAGTATGTCCAAGCAAGAACAAACCCTGCAAGTGGTTCAGCACATGAGAAAGATAATGTAGGCCAGCTAACTTGTGTAGCAAATATTAAAAATAAAAAAATATTATCAGAAAATGTTCAGCAAATAGTGTAGGTAGGCACAAAAGATATTTCCCAACACTAACACTTTCAGTCTATGAGGAAAAAAAAGCATCTTCGTTTGTACGAGCTACAAAATACATACTCAATTGCAGCCACAGTAGAATTCCAAGAATGGAAAAAAAATTATATACTTTTGAACAGTTGTCTTTAAAAACAGGGAATGGAAAGTGAATGCAAATTGAAAAGAACAGAAAAATGTGAAAAAAAAAATTGAGATAAAAGTGAAAGACAATACAGAAACCTCACATTCTCGTATCTTGGATTTTTGCTTCAGAGGTCACTAATCCAAACTAAGCAAGAAGACGAGAAAAACTCCACCAAACTTGTATTTAAAACAGTGTTTAATTGGTAATTTAATCTCAAACCTACAGCATAATTGTTTATTTTTTATAACATAAATAACTCTTCTACAGAGAGACTCCTTCTGCGGCATCAGCACTTTGAACAGACTCCAGTCAGTTTGCCTAATATTGTAGATTCATAATCATTCTTCCATTTCCTCCAAAGAAAACTAAACCTGAATTTCAAATTCAGACACTTATATTACATTTTTCTCAGAGACATAATCCAATGCATAAATCTGAGCCTACTTTGTTATCAGCAGACATTCAGTAAGGGATAATGAAATTAAGGACTCCCATGTTTCATATTTTGAACCTACCGGACACCAGACTCCATTTTTACTATTGAAAAAGCAAAATATTTGCTCTTCAGATATATTATTACAGTTACAGGAAAAAGTTGTGGCTCGTGGAGATGACTTTGCATCTTTGAAAGGGTATGAATCCACATTACCAAGAAAAGCATCAGTTACTTCATTTGCTTCCCTTCCACTCCCCAGGTCCTTGTAGAATCTGACTAAGTGGCTCCTTGAAGTATTGGGCCTGAGTTGTGAGCCCCAAGTTGGAGTTGGCCTGTGAATGAGTCACAACCTAGAAGAATGTTCTGGTTTTCTTATTGGCTTCATGTTCCAGAGGCAGAACCTGGCCCACCTGTGTCTTTGTGGCTCTGCCCTCACCCAGGTGGTTGTGGTGGTGGGCAAGGCCAGGGCTACTTTAACCAGGAACTGATTAGTCGGAAGAGCTTCCTGTTGGGTGTGGCTTCTGTTGGGGCTGGTTGCATCCTGCAGAGCTCTCTCAGTGGTGTCCTTCCCTGTGAAGGGTCCCTGAGGGAGCCATCTCCATCCATTGTGTCCAGCAGGTGATGCTAGCACCATAGTGGGCAGCGGAGGAGCTGGGCCCACAGGAACTTATGGCAGGACTGCCTGAAAGAAGACTTCTGAGTGGATGTTGCTGAGTCCAGTGTTGGCCTGTGTGATCAGGCAGCTGATGGCAGCATAAAATGATGATGGCTGAACCCGCACAACACTCCTTCAAATCTTCTTTCCAGATTACTATTACTTGTTCAACACTTATAAAGACAAAGTCTGTATTTGAAGAACACCCTTAGAAATTCTACCTATGCAAAAGAGCCTATTGGCCCTAATTGAGTTAGAAATTCACAAATACACACTCTTGCAAAATCTCAAAATGCAGCCCCAGCTCTTTAAAGCATCTAATTTTTGAGTACACAAAATACATCATATTACTACTTAGTTTCATTTCACACTGTGCAGACACTGGTAGGCATGTGGGTATTTGGGAACTGAAATCAAAGAACTTTGGGTCCTGTTTCAAATGGGATGTTTTCCAGAAATTTGGTGGATGAATGGAGACATGAAGGCAAAAAAGTGCAACTAGCTATTTCAAATGCTTGCTCTGTGTTGCTGAGATGAAATGTTAAACTCACATAAGCTACTTAGTTTGTATACTTTGCAAGATAATCAGACAGATTATTCTGAATCACTAATTACTTATCCCCAGAACTGACCCACTTAAGACTTTAAATCAATCAAAATGCAAATATACATCAATCACTAAGGAGCAAACTCACCTGCATAGTCTACAAAGTCATATACTGCAGCAGTAGTGAAACACTATTTAGGTTATAATTGCATGGAAAAAATCCCATTATGTTTCAAAGCATTTTTGGGGGGTACCACTTTGTACACTCTTATATTTTCCTCTAAATGAATTGAACTTTTACTCTCATACTTGCTTGTTTCCCATGCTTATAAAGAAGGGGAAAAAAAACCCAAGAGTATTACTTGGGAGCTACCACTGGGTAGAAATAAAGGTCATAATGAAGAATTTCTGAGATACAGACAATTAAGTAAATTGTTATCTACCTTTGCCTGTGCAGCTGTTTTTGCACTTGGCTTCCTCAACCCATGAATTACTTTGTCTAAGAGGAGGAAGAGGGTAAAGACTGATTTCTTGCAGGACAGAATACAAGCAGCGTTCCTAAAAGACTACCCTACTCCAGTAGGCAAGTGAAAAAGCAGAAAAAAACCCATACTTGATTAACACATGGGGCAACCTCCCACAAAACCGGATAAAAAACACTCATCAGGAATTCATTTATTCTCACAGCATCTTCTGGTTTTGCCTAAGTTCCATAAAGACAGGTTAATGCTACTCAAGAACAATCTCAGCTTACATTTTCCATTGACTGCAGTTGTACTTGTTTGAATACAACAGGACAAAAGCAATGTTCAACGGGCTTTTGACAGCTTGGTGCTCAAGAATTATAAAAACCCCATATAATTCTTGAGTAACTTGAGTACACGTCCAAAGGTTTTTCCATAGAAAAATTTCCAAATACAAGAAAGAAAACTGTATTTTAGAAATGAATTTGCTCTCATGAAAACCAAAGGTATCTGAAGTTACCCTTTTGTTTAGCTGTGAAGAACCAGAGTATCCCTTGTATACTGCTGGAGCCCTGAATGCTCTAGGCAGCAGTATGTACAAAGAAACACTATGACCTAGTGGAGTAGGTCTTCTGATGTTTAAGAGGACTGTCATTTTAGAAGTAATTTTTATCATTTCCCATAGCATCTCTTTAGCTACAACACAATACATTATTTTTCCCTCCCTAATAATGTAAAATTGTTTA
This sequence comes from Eurystomus glaucurus suahelicus, assembly GCA_032159205.1. Taxonomy (NCBI): domain Eukaryota; kingdom Metazoa; phylum Chordata; class Aves; order Coraciiformes; family Coraciidae; genus Eurystomus; species Eurystomus glaucurus. Next base: position 41,493 of record JAVFHW010069523.1, on the reverse strand, counting down.
CTGGCAAAAGCTACTTCTTTTTCAAATACTTTCATATCAACCTGCAGAGGAAGCAAAATCACATGCTAAGTCGAACCAAGAAAATGAGCTATGAAAACTACATATCAAAATTGAACAGGGAAAATAGTCCTTTTTTGTCTTAGTTCTGAACATCTCAGAGTCTTTTCAAGGCAGTAGGATGTTATAATTATCTGTCAATATTTAAAGTATATAGATATACAAACAGTTTTTAAATTAAGCTTTATTTTTACTCACTGTGAATTGAGATATTCTCCACACAGAGACAAATTGGCAACAAAGACATTACCCCTTAACGCTAGGAGTCTTTTTCCAAAAAGAGTATGAGTTAGGATGCAGCTACCATGAGTTAGGAACTGTTTGATGTTGCAGACATCATCACTAAAATTCCAGTCTTCAGTGAAAGATTTGTTTTAATTCCGTTCATAAAAAGCAGACAGAAAGGACCATGAAACAACAGCTGTACATGCTATTACTGCATTAAGAGTTCTCAATATTTTTTACATTTTTGGAGTGGAGAGGGAGGGGAGAACCCAAAACACACACAGTTCTGTAGTTTAAAATTGCATTACTGAGTAAGTATTGCATACCTGCCTCTATACAAATTCATAAAATGTATCTAAGAGCAGGTTTTATTTCATGTCAAGAAGTTAACACAAATACCTACTGATACTTTATCAAAATATCCCTAAAACCCCCTAAAAATCATTCTAGCAGAAATGCAAAGCTGACCCATATATCCTTCATTGTTGATGCTAACAATACAGAAATGCAACAATGAACCCTGTTTGTGTCATTTGCTGCCAAAGCACTTCACAAAAAAACTCAAGTCTCTGCATCACAATATTCAAGATGTTCATCATAGCTTCAGTGAAGGAACATGCATTCGGTTTGCACTACCAAAAGGATTAGGGTAGCAAATAAACACTATATTATCTGCTTTCTTAATTTCGTTCTTCATATCAGAGGTTTCCACTGTGCAGTAGTAAACTTCTAACATACCACATTAAAAAAATTAACACAAAAAAAAAATAACTGGAACTGATGAAAATGGAAATATTTTCCTCCAAGCAGTGGTTTTAATGAAGTCCTGACATCTTAAGCAGAAACAAAATTAATCTATTAATTAAAATACTTTGTTACAACTGAAATATGAAAATTTTATTCTTTTAACTGTCTTTTCCTCAAAATTTCTTGTTTAACATTTACATATTTATTCTCTCCCTTTTATCATCTCTTTTCCCCCACCAAATAGTTGAGGCTTACTTAAAACTTTTTTTACTAGCACAAATTGAACAATACGTAGACACTACTAAAAATGTGTCAGTAACATTTCATAGCTTTCCTTGATCCAGTTTTCTCAAATTAAAATTTTTATTAATCATCATAGTTGTAAACCTGAACACACATACACGTCTAACATTCCCAGTCATGTTCTCACATAGTCCTTTCAAATAAAGACAAACACAAAAGAAAAAAAAAATTAACAAAAGAAATCTGCTGTCTTTCATCTCATGACTATTCATTAGATTCTTTAATTATTTTCAGGCGATGCATGAACAGAAGTTCTATGTAAATAATTCATGAAAAGGTAACCATATGTTATAGAAGTCATCTGCTGCATTCTGTAGTCTGTATGGTGTCCTTTCATAGCCAAAATGACACTAGCTAGTTACAACATAAAATACAAGTTACTTTAAAATTCATACTGCTCCAAAAGTAAAATGCCAACAGTGTTACCCAACCCCTACATTATCCTTCCAAAGGATGCCTGAATATTCAACCTAGAACTTGACTCCTAACAAGGACTGAAAACAAGGAAAAGAGCAACTGATGTATAATGGATTAAAATGTAACTTGTCCAATAGTACTATGAGTATTATAGTATTATGAGTGCATATTCCATTACTAATTACCATTTTTCACACCTGCCCTTACGCTACAATAATCTTAAATAAGTAATAAAAAAACCCAACCACAAGGAGAGGGGAATTGGTAGTGGAGGACCTCATACTACCAAAAGCTGGTGGTTCTTCCTCGTCCCAGACCATGCTTTCCAGGACTCCCTGAGATCAAACAATTCCAATAACTGTCTCTGAGAAAAAGAAGTATGAAGTTGCAAGTAGCCATCTGCAAAACCATACCCAAAATGAATAAGAATTTTTGGAGCATCTATTTTTATCAATAACAGACATGAAATAAAACATGGTAACTTAACGACATAAACAAGGGAAAACACTCTTAAAACACTGTCTGTTCAGATGTGCTTACCTACCATTTCTGTGCTGGGGAAAAAGGTCTTTTGCAGTAGAAAGAAAAGAAAATCAAGATTTTTAAGGCTCTTTTTTAAAAGGATCAAGTAAAATGGCTCTACACAGCAGCAGACCAGAAATATGAGCAGCTGACTTCATCCTGCAGGTAAGAAATATGTACTAACTCCTTTACCAGTAGTGGGTCTTGCTCCTGAATTCTCAACTGACCCATGGATTAAGGAAGGGTCAAACGGTGTAATCTATTTAAACACCGTGTTCCCTATTGCCCTCTTTAGGTTTGTCTGATTTTATTCATTTGGTGTCTTCAGCAAAGTTTGTTATCTTAATCGAACGACCTGATAGAATTTCTTGGTATTTGAACATGTGGTGGAAATAAACAGTGACTTATACAGTGTATCAGTCAGTCTCGCAACTCTAGCATCTCACTTTCACCAGCAGCAAAGGAATCATCACTTCCAGCCAGCAATCTGCTAGGTAGGTCACAGCATCACCAAAACACCTTTATGATGCACACCGTTTCAGTCTACTGAGGCTGCTCCTTGTAACTACGCTGCAGCACATTCCTTCTCTCATCCACCAGAAATAAAGCTCTACTATTCTTCTCACTTCTTTCTTCAACAATTTTTGTATCCCTTCTGCTGCTTCATTCTACTGCAAAGGCACAGTGCAAGAAAGCGCTGCCAGCAGCTGCATTACTGCATTGATAAGGGAATGAAATACTGTTTCTGGCACACGTGCAGTAAGTTTGCTATCTCTGAGGCAAGGAACACAGAAGTTCCTTTGCCCGGCAAGGGGACAATACTTAGAGGCAGGTTTTCAGAAGAACTTAATTCTAATTTGGAAATGAGACAGCACCGGAAAACAAACAAACCAACCTGTAGCTTCATAATAAATCCAGCACCTCTTCCACCATAACATGTATTACAGTAATGCTTCTGCTAGATTGAGAGATTAACTGTCCATTTTCCTCTAATGAGGACATGACAGCTCTCAAGAAAACTACAGCAAATACTGACAGTATAATCTGACAATCCTGCCACAGTTCTAACATCACCTTAACCATCAGCTGCTCTAAATAAATTCTCTTTCCTTTTGTCTAGTGATTCTCTGCACCAGGACAGACCGGATTTTCTATAGGACCTAACACAGTGCTGGAAAGCTGCACCGTTCAATACAATGACATTTTCTCTACTCCTTCCTCTCAACAGCTATATTTTGAAACTATAGAAAGCTGCAGCCTAACCCTCTAGGTCAGGCAGCAGAAAAGCCAAAGTATCTTCTCACCCTCTATTCTCTCTACTAATTTTAAATCAAAACCAACGATCTGCTAAAATGAGCTTTTCTCTTCTCATTATTAAAGAGTATGATCTTGATGGAAATAGGTTTGGAGCTTTTTTCTATACATTCTTCCTACCAAGGCCTATACAGGGTCCTCAGAGTGAGCTAGCCTCTGTGTCTGGAAGTGTGCATGACTATGCAAGATCTGCAGGAAATGATACCTACTAGCATCTACTCCTGACACAGCAATATTTCATTACATTCACATACATCAATGCTGCCAGATCAGGTGTAGTAAATAAAGAACAGCTGTTGCTGTGATCAACTTTTCTGACAAGCTCCTTCCTAAATGTGGTCAGCAGATTCATAAGCACAGAACCTAATCTCAGGGGGCACTGCATGCTTCTTTCTGCTACCTGGTCCTTAAGGAACAACAGTTTTCTTGAACATGATATATGTGAAGATTCTTCACCAACAACGTTCTTAAAGGGGGGAAAAAATCCAGCTTCACCCTCTTAGAACTATACTGACTTTACATTAAATACATTTTTGTATTTATCAATTTATCTATTTATTTATTTATCAATTTATCAAAAATTCACTACACCAACCAGATAATACATTGAAGTTAATCTCTTCTATAGTAAAGCCAGTTTCCAATGGCTTTAGAAACCATTTTTACCTCAAAAAAAAAAAGGCTATACTATTGTAACTATAATTGGCTACATGGTAACTATTCCTATGGGATTGAACCAGACATTTCTCAAATTAGACCCCAGCTCCCTAGAGCATGCATGAGATCATAAAGATGACCTCTTACTTCTTTCCAGGCTTGAATATTGAACTCTGCTAACATAAGAATCGAGCATTTCAATCTAGTGGAATGGGCAAAGGACAAGAAACATCTACTTACTGTACTTCTTCGTGTCTAATCTAAGTGCAACTATCATTTCAGGCTATTTTTGTAGAAACACCACTGAGAACACTAAGGCCACGTCATAAAGATCCAGAAATTTTAGCCAGCTTCAGGTGTGGCTACACTGGCAAATTAATGAAATGATAAAGCATGGATTTACAGCATACCTTACGAACATCCAAAACAGCTTTTTTGCAGATTAAGTAGAAAAACTTCCTCAAAATGGAGTAAGTTACCTCACAGAAACACATTTTCAGCTTGTAGAGAAATTATTCCTACTGGGAATTCACACAAAAGTACTAATGAGCTGTAAAGGTACACTGTAATTTACGGCTTATTAATTTCTTCAGACAAACAAGCCCACAGGTATTAGCCACAGTCATCATGCCACCTACCTCTGGTAGCCTTCTATCAACAAACCAGAATCAGCAACTTTGAACTGTTTTTAATAATAAACGTATGTTCATCACCATCTTTCTCACTCAGACCAGCTCCTTAACAAGATTTCTTTCCCTTAATTTTACGGGACAACTAACTAGAAGATGACAAGTAGAAAGGCACAAAGACATATAATAACTTACTGACACTTCAGAGGGACTACATAGAACAGACAGGTTTCACCACTGAAGGCTGATCCCTTTTTCAAGGTACAACTTGGGTAAAATAATATTTTTAAATAAAAAGTGTCAGTGTCCTCAAATATTCTTCCCCTGCAGTGTCTATAAATCTCATTCACTGGAGAAACTTTTCTTGCCAAGAGTTTATAAACTTCACATAATCTCATCACTACTGAGACATTCATCCAAACTCCCTATTACTGAAATTATCCTCACGCTCCTCATTACACAGGAATAATCAAGGTTATATGCTACTGGAAATAAAGTGTTTAGATGGCAATAATGTGTGTATACATTTGTCTTAATTTAATAACACCATTTTATTACAAAGAAAAATACAATCAGGTGAAGGTACAAAAGTTAAGAAAAATTTATTAGTGTTAATTAATGCTTGAAGGTAGAATTATTCTTCTTTCAATTGGACCCATTAAAATGGCTTTAATATAGATTTGCACAGCAAGCTGAAGATTTTCCAGCTCAGATAATGAGGCAAGCTAGTACTATTTTAACCCCCCCGGAGTATAATCAGTTGATAAGGCTTTGAAACGTTACAAGGTCTAGGACAAAAAGATTAGCTTTAGTTCCTCCAGATCAAAATTGAAACCCAATTAATTAACAATGTTACAGATGACAGAAAATGTTTACAGCTACTTTTATACATCTTTAATTTAATCTTCTAAGGAAAACAGGTGAAGATATTTTAATTTATCTGTTGCATGAATGGCAGAAGACTGAGTTCCCTGTTCCCACATTATCCTCTAAACTGTTAAAATTCCAAAATTTTAATGCACTCTTCCAAAAACCTCACTTCATTTTAAAAGAAAAAAAAAGTACCACATACACAAATATTATAAATTAAATACACCAAGTGGGAAATGTTTCCAAAGAAAGGGGAAAGTGAAAAAAGATACTTGGAGAAGTCTGCCTTCAGAAGAATAATTAAAATTCTAGTACGGTGTTATCTACTTAAAGGCAGCAGATAGAAATTCTTTTTCTTGAAACACACAGAGAAGTTATCTATATATGGAAAGGATACGTAACTACTGAGAAAAGAGTTCTGAGCCACTGTGTGAAACAAAAATGACAGTAATAAGATTAGTATAGCAATTTAGCCACCAAGCTCAAGGGAGTAAGATTTTTACCACACAGCATTTAGAATAAACATGTATATGTCAGATTAGGCACAGATTTGACTGTTATGGCCAAAAGTTACCAATCAATGAATTACAAAAACAATAATCAAAAACCAGGAAGAAACAAAGGGGAAACTACAATGGAAAACTCCAATGCAGTATATTTTGCACTGAATTTAGTTGCAATAATAGGTGAAAAAGCCTGAAGTGTTTTAATAAATACCATATTTATTTGAACCTTCAAATTGTACATTTTTTAATGATCCACAGTATTTCATCTTTGAAATGTTTAACACAATACACAGTTACGCAATAAAGTCATAGCAAGAAAAAAAGCCTTATACATGTATCTACAACTGAAGATTACACTATTGCAATTTAGGAAAGGTGCATAATAGACTACAGTCATACTAAAGTACATAAAAGTACAACATATGTACTCTGCTCCAAAGATATCAGACAGCAGATGTTTTGCAAAACTGATTTACACTGATTTTTAGTCTTAAAGCCACAGGTCCCATTCTCATGAATATCTGAGCACTTTTTTTCCCTATTTAGGTTATACAAAAGTGATTAAAGACCATCTTACTTCCAAGTAATAAGTTTCTAATTTTCAGTAATATCCATTAAAATGAAAAACCTTCAAACAGCTGAAATATCTCATTACCAATAAAGCTAATTTAGTTGTCAGTATTAAATAGCTACATGCATCTCATAGAGGGTGTGGAGAACATGCTTTCTTATTTACAATAAGTAGTAGTACAGTAAGCTTGTCAGGACAAAGTCTAAGCAAGAACACAAGAGAAGAAAAACTATCTCATGTTCTCCTTCTAGGGTTTTGTTGTTTCTGGCAAGAGTATCAGCTTACACACGTTGAGTTACAAGACACACCATTTATCTGCCTTTTTTCCCTGACTCAGCATGGATCCATACAATCAGCTCTTTGGTTGCCGCTCAGAAATTCCTAGTAAATAAGTACCCTATGCCAAATTACATTGTTGCAACTGATACCTTTGTATGATGCATGAAGGGGAAAAACAACAGAAGAGAGGACTGGATAATCTCACATTCCTACATGTAACAGACTGGTAAACTGCAATAACAAACCTTGAGCTCTTGCACTTAACAGAAAAGAACGTTCAATGTCATTACTGTCAAAATTCCGTTGCAATCCATTTGCATGTGAATTACAGAAATAATATCTTTTTCTCCTTCAATGAACAAAGAAAGAACAAATCCAGAAAAACATTTAAATGAGAACGCTCCTTCCTATATTGTTCCCCAGCTCCAATCTTTGATTACCAAAACGACTTCAAAAACTCAGAAAATGATCCCCCTCTAGTTTTGATCCTGAGGCATCCCAGACAACATACAAGGTAACGTCAGAATGACACCACCTTCCTACATAACTTTTGTATATAGCACTGGTCATTGGCATCATCTAGTGACCTTCACAAGCACCTCCCACTCTCCAAGCCAAGGGTACTCTAAGGGAATCTACTTAAAGGGACTGTATTACAACATTCAATCCGTTGTGACAATCATCAAAAGCAGCTTCTGTCCTCATCTCTTCCCATTCTGTCCCATCCTGTTCCCGAGCCCTCCTTTCCTGACTGCCACTTTTCTCTGATTCTAGTTATATTTTCAGCCTCTTTTCACTTCCAGATCATAACTGCATCACACTATTAGTTTCAGATTTCTGGTCAATTCCAATTTCAGCTTCAGAAATTGATCTGAAAAACCACAGAGAGCAATCTCATGGAGGTACACCCTACAGCTTCAGAAGCTGTCACAGCAGGCAGACTTTCTTAAAAACACACTACTGCACACAAATCCTTATCAACTTCTTACACAGGTATTCTCTCTACCAGCTAAGGAGAGTTTAGAAATGCAGGAATACTGCAGTAGTTCAGTAGTTAGGCACTGGAGCAGACTGCCCAGTCACCATCCCTTGAGGTGTTTAAAGAACGAATAGATGCAGTGCTTGAGGATATGGTGTAGTGGTTAGAGAGATGCTAGGACAAAGGTTGGACTTGATGACCCTGGAGGTCCTTTCCAACCATAACGATTCTGTGATTCTGTGAATCACACATTGCCATTTATAAAAGTAATGTGCATGCATGTACCAGACACATTACAAATCAGACCTACAGCCACAACGACGTGGCAACACACAGAAACTCCAGCTGCTGCTGCAAGACAAAAACGAAAGGATTAATAACCTCATTTCAGTGGTGTTTCTCATCAGGCAGCAGGTCTATCAGGTTTCTTTCGAACAAATCAGAAGTAGGTAAGCTCTGGAAACCTGAGTTTACACCAACTGCCTACGTAACTTGCCTAATTCAGGCAAGACCCTAGTAAAGACCACTAGAAACATTAGAAAATTCACTAATGGGAAGAGTACACCCTCAGCAAGTTTGCTGATGACAAAATTGGAAGGCATTCACCTAGGGAAGAACAACCTGACGCAACCTTGTATGCCAGGGTTCATGCACCAACTCTGGGCTGGAAAGCAGCTTTGCAGAAAAGGACCTGGGGGTCCTGGTAGACAACTGGTTGATCATGTGCCAGAAAAGTACCACTGTGACAAAGATGGCAAATGGTATCCTGGGCTGCATTAGGCCAGCAGATTGAGGGAGGTGATCCTTCCCTTCTATTCAGCACTAGTGAGGCCACTCCAAGAGTCTTGGGTCCAGTTCTGGGCTCCACAATACAAGAGAGATATGGAGCTACTGGAAAGAGTCCAGTAAAGGGCAAGGAGAACAATTTAGATGCTGGAGAACCTCTCCTATAAGGAAAGGCTGAGTGAGCTGGGACTTTTCAGCCTGGAGAAGAAAAGGGTCAGGGGGACTCTCATCAACATATATAAATACCTACAGAGAGAGTGCAAACAGGACAGAGACGGTCTCTTTCCAGTGGTGCCCAGCAGCTGGACCAGGGGCAATGAGCATAAACTGAAACACAACAGGGTCCCACCAAATATCACAAAACACTTCTTCACTGTGAGGGTGACCAAGAACTGGCACAGGTTTCCCACAGACGTTATGGAGTGTCCACCCTTGGAGATATTCAAAAGCTGTCTGGACACAGTCCTGGGCTCTAGATGACCCTGGCTGAGCAAGGCTGGTGTACCAGATAACCCCCAACCTCAAACCATTGCATGATTCTATGAAAAACTATTTATCAGTCAGCCTTTCATCCCCAGGAACTGCAGGATTTGTACACCTGAAAGCACACCCTTGATGTTTGTCTCTGGTTTTGCATCATCTTTATCTATTTTAATTCTTTCTTTCCTCCCTCCATATCACACTTGGTCTTATCATGACTTTTTTCTTATTAACATTCTTAATAACACAGCAAAACAAATTCTGTTCTCCTCAGTCAGGAGAAGATTTGAGATCTATAGAGAAAAGGAAGGTGCAATGCTTATTGCTTTCTTGTGTTTACGTATCATTAGTTAGTGTTGGATTGTATAAGTATTGTATTTCAAATACTATGAAGGGTTAAAAAGATTTGACTACTTTTACAATAATTACTTCTATGTTTAGAAAACGTGCTCTTATTTCCTCCATTTCACCAATGGCTTGGCTCAATACATGGTTTTAATTTATTTTTTTTTCTGCTGATACACAGCATTCAGTTTTGAGTGAACAGTTCACTAGACAATACACATAAGACTTACGTATGACATTTTGAATGCACCAGTATCGTTTTACAGTTTATGCTAACAGTTAATTTGATAAATAGGTACAGATTAGTAACACTAAAATACATAGCTGTATTGCTTTTAGGACACTATGTGTTTAGACCTCATCACCCACGAAATGTTTTATTTTTGTGTTTGTCAGGATGCAAATCTTTTCAAACCATGGTTGTATTAAAAACCTAAATACAGTCAGAACTCTTCTAGATTAAAATCCAAGTTTAGGTTAGTCCATTAGGCAAAATAAGGCACTAAGCTGATAAAACTTTTCAGAAAGTCTCATCTAAAATCATAAGAACTTCTTAGGTTAAAGATCAACTCTTTAAACAACTCATAAGAATTTAATTAATACTTTATCAGAAGGTTATCATCTCTGAATCAGCTGCAACTTTCACCTTAAGACACTATTTTCACATCTTAGGAAATACAAATTTGGTGTCAAGGATAGAAGTTTTTTAACTTCTCTATTTAAACATAATACAAACCTCTTCTAGTGTTTCTATTTTGCTGTCTTTGGCTTGCAAAATCTCTAAAACCCTTCTGTCCTTGACTTCAGCTTTCTGCTTTTCTCTGGAAACAAACAAAAAAATAGACACTTTATTAGTCATAATTTGCAGTTAATCATTTGAATTTTTCATGTCCTGATAATGAATGTCATTTTAAAGCACAGAAAATTAAATTATCTGAAGCTGACAGGCCTAGCAGAATTAATCAGGGAGCATATGGCAAGTGACAGCAAATTACATCTGTAAACAGCTAACACAACTTAGTTAAAAAAGAAACACAATCAAGAGATCTTAAAATACATTTTTAGAAAGCTGAAATTGTGTCTCATTCATTCCCAAATGCTGGAAGTGCACTTCTCCACAGACAGAGCAAAATGTTTTTTTTTCCTTCCTGGCAACGTAGAGCCACTAAGCTGTTTGCGTTTGTGAAATCCTTCTCTCAACTACATGCATTTCTCTTGCTGAAACAATGCTTCTAAGCATCACAGATAGCTATTTCACTACCTTTCACATGGATAGAAGCTGTAACTTTCGGCAGGAAAAAAAAGCTCAGAAGGCTGCTTAAAGGGGTGGAGCAGAGCATCTCTATATGGTTAGTAAGTGCAGGGTTATAATCGTCCCTGCAACACTTACTACAAAACCAGCTGATGAGTCATTAACACTTTGTTTAACAAACCATCTCATCTCATTGCTCTCCTATTTCTTGACTTTTAAATTTTGATGTAGTTACTGGGTTCTGCTTTAGGCAAAAAGAAAACAAATGTTGCATAGTAAAGATACACAGAGATACCTCAGCACAAGACAGAGTTGATATCATGTATCTACAACAAAAGGTCTGAGAAACTTGTATTCCCTAAAAATGGCCAAATACTTCTCAAGTATCTCCACAGGTGACAAGAGAAGCAGAAACTCATTCAGGTTATCTCTGCTCTCACAATACAGTTAAACTTCTATCATGGCTGGATATAAGCCAACACAAGGCCATCCAATAATTTGGGTTGTTTTAAATAAATTTCTATGCCCACTAAAATACCTAGTCTGATCTTCGGAAAATAAAGAATTAAATTAAAACGGCATGGAATTTAAAATAAGGTTTTTGGAAACCAAGACCTCAAGGCAGCAGAACTGTAAGTAGCACTCTCCCACTGCAATTACAGCAGCACTGATGTGTTGTAGCACTGGAAGAAAACTAAGAAAAACCTTGCTGGAAAGATATGTATTTAAATTATGTTTAGCCAGGAGAAACAAGAGTATATTGGATCCTTCGCAGTTGTATGGCATGAAAAAAAAAAAAAAACAAACCTACTTCCACAAAGAAAATAATTCAAGAGCTGTAATGAGCAGAGAAAAGTGAAACCATGAATATTCAACAAGTATTCCAAAAGACTTCTCATGTCTGAAAAGTGTTTAACTTTTTAACTGAGACAGAAACTTAACAGAAAAATGCATATCAGAACTTGACCTGAAAGCATCTGATCATCCGCAATCAGAAGCATCAAGGAATTGTGATGATAGGTTAGGATAGACATGAGCAGTGAAATACATAGTACAGTTTTTCATAGTTTCTCTTTGAACATTTATTAAAACTGAACTAAGCAGACTGCAATTACACAGATCCATGCAAATATGAAGTTATTTGATGTATTCCAAAGGTTACACTGTGATGTCCTTGGAAGAAAAACTAAAGACAAAAAAGAGAGTTGAAGAGAGAAAACAACAAACAGGTTTCATAACACATGACAGTTAATGAAACTGACCCACCAGCTTATGTCCAACTAGTTTATAGAGAACACATTCTCAGTCTGGTTGTAAAAAATGCTAAGAATTTCTGATAAGCTCATAGAACTTTGTAATAAAAGCTATTAGACAATTTTAAAAACTAGGAGTTAGAAAAAAATGCCTGTGGATAGATTATTTGTATAATACTTACCACTGAAGTTTGTGCATGTTCCTGACACAGAAAGAATCATACAACAAAATATACACGTCAACAAGCTCCATGAACCACTGAACAGCATTGCCTTCAGCCCGTAAAAGTATCCTGACCTTAACCACTTGCTGACATGTCCCTTCCAGTCATTGTTCCCACAGTGATGTGTTTCCCTCTCCATTTTCACTAAGCCATTTTTATTTTGTATTTCTACTTCAATTGAAACATTGCTCTACCCACTCATTCTACATCTGCCATCCACAATACGCCATCTTCTCTCCTCCAACTGCCATCTTCTCTCACAGTCAGCCTTTTTTAAACACAATTAAACACAAATACTGGATAATTAACTAGCCTCTTATATCAGCTATGCAATCATCACTTGAGAACTTATTAAACTTGTTCCAATGGACTAATTGATCTGAAAACTTGATAGGTCAGGTAGATTTCCCAAAGCAAGGCTCAAAATAACTCTAGAGTTTTGGGATTTTGTTTGGTGGGTGGGTTTTTGTTTGTTTCTTTGTTTGGTTGGTTTTGAAGTGTTTTGCTTTGTGTTTTTTTTTATTTTAAAGAGAGAATGAGAGGAAAGCAAATAAAACCAGTCAAGAATCATAGAATCTTAGCAGTTGGAAGGGACCCCTAGAGACCATTGAGTCCAACTCCCCTGCAAAAGCAGGATCACCTAGGGCAGGTCACACCAGGCGGGTTTTGAAAGTCTCCAGAGAAAAAGACTCCACAACCTCTCTGGGCACCCTGTTCCAGTGCTTCATTACCCTCACAGTAAAGAAGTTTCTCTTCATGTTGAGGTGGAACTTCCCAGGTACTAGCTTATATCCATCACTCCTTGTCCTATTACTGGGCACAACGGAAAAGAGAATGGCCCCTTCTACTTGACACCCACCCCTCAGGTATTTATAGATGTTAGTAAGATCCCCTCTCAGCCTTCTTTTCTCAAGACCAAATAGCCCAAGTTCTCTCAGTCTTTCTTCACGGGAGAGATGTTCAATCCCTTAATCATCCTCATAACCCTCCATTGGACTCTCTCCAGTAGATCCCTGTCTCTCTTGAATTGGGGAGCCCAAAACTGGATACAGTATCCCAGGTGTGGTCTCACCAGGGCTGAGTAGAGGGGGAGAAAAACCTCCCTAGACCTGCTGGACACAGTTTTCTTAATGCACTCCAGGATACTGTTGGCCCTCTTGGCCACAAGGGCATATTGCTGCCTCAGACAACTTACTATCCACCAAGACTCCAAGGTCTTTCTCCACAGACCTGCTTTCCAGCAGGACGACCCCTAATCTGTATTGGTGCCTGGTGTTATTCCTTCCCAGATGCAGGAACCCAGCAAAAGGACAAACTGCTCTGGAGAACTGAAAAATAGCATGCACAACTAATTCTGTGTGTTATTGGCAGTTAACAAATCAGAGTCCTGTGACTTTAGGACAACGCTGCATGAAAGGGGCTTGAAAAATAAAGTCTGGGATTGGAGGAGAAAAAATCCCAGACTTTTGTTAAAGGAAAATATGGTTTAAAGTAAATTTCAATTAAATGCACTGTTTTCCCTGTTTATCCTCCAAACAAAGCTGTTAAGGAATGAAGTTTGTAAGTACAGAACTATTGTCATCAGGGGTGGGAAAAGTTTAATGTAAATTCAAGGCTTTTTGGCTTTCCGAGGTTTTCCTTCAGACTCTCTACACAGCACAGGCTGTAGTAATGACCACAAAAAATTAGTTTCATCAGTTACCACCCACAGCTAAAGAAAAAATCCTAATTATCAGAATTTAAGCACACAAAGGATGTTGTCAGAAGCCTAATCATAAATTGAAACCTCATACGGAATTTTATGAGCAGCTTCTCTGGCTTCCAACACCCATTACAAGATGGCTCCCCACAGACAGTCAAGGTAGTATGACTGACTGGAACTTACATATCATATTTGGATCTGCTCTTGTACCTTGAAATAAGACTTGGTAAGAACTGCAGCAATCACCTCATCTTTTTTCAGAAGGGTAACAAATAATAAGAAAAATCTTCGGCCGACTTTGCTAATTAAGCCATTATGAATTTACAATATATTTAAAAAGTCCACTGGAATATGGAGGGGTGAGGGGGGGGATCAGGCACTGTCAAGAAGCTGATGATGATCAATGACTGAGACAAACTCCTGTTTAGCTAATTAGAACCACTGATGAGCAATAATGATGTGAGCTAAGAATATTTGCAGACTTCTTTAGGATGAAAAATGGAGTGAAGAGAGGCTGTCAATTTGTACAAGTTTTAAGCTGCAATCAGTTTTCCCATGAGTACCACCTATTTTAAATGTTTAACACAGATGTATTTAGCTACAAAGATTATCAAGATTCAGCTTCCCACAAAAATGAAGAAATTGAGATAACATTCTTAAGTTTAATATTTTCCTGTGTTACGATTTTTTTCCTGTGTTCTGCTATACTCTAGACAACAGGACAGGCTAATACTTTTGAGGTTTCGCACACCTTTAATGGCTTGTCAAAAATAAAACATTAGACTATGAGGAAACATTTAAATATGAATGAGGTACAAAAACACAATATGCACTACAAAAACATTAAGACTTAAAAAAACGCAAGTTTGTTGAAGTTTATAAAACACCATTCTTTCTAAAATCTTCAGCAAAAGCAGTCTGGGGAAAGAGGCATCTTGTATCTTACCACACGTCTTAATCAGTCATGCAATTAATCGTTTGTCAAGAAAAAGTAATTCGGAGTTGTATATAATTATGTCATTTGTACATCAATTAAATGAAAATAATTTTAACTAATAAATTGAATTTGCTGTTTACACTTTTCACAGAATATGTCCTTTCAGTTTTACAAAGAGCAAGATTTTAAAAAAACTAAACACATCTACAAATTTGGCCTTAAATAGCTAAAAAAATTATGGTTACACTGCAAACATTGGGCTGTGTGGTAAAACAACAAAGGCTATATTTTAACCACTGAAAATAAACTGCTTCTAGAAATATGTACTTTTGAAAGATACTTATTTAAATATAAAGGGCTGTGGAACTAGAAAGGCTACAAAATCACAGAATCATAGAATGTTCTAGGCTGGAAGGGACCTTTAGAGGTCATGTGGTCCAACTTCCCTACTTGAGTAGGGACATCTTTACCTAGGTCAGGTTGCTCAAAGCCACATCAAGCCAGACCTTGAATGACTCTAGGGATCAGGCCTCCACAACCTCTCTGGGCAGCCTATTCCAGTGATCTATCACCCTCGTGTTAAAGAACTTTTTTCTAATATCCAGCCTAAATATCAGCTTGTGTGACAAAGCATTTAATTTGATTATAATCTCTCCCAGTCTTCTATTTTCCAACTATTTTACAGACTTACACAAGTGCATATATTCTATGTTGGTACTAAACAGACAATGAATCGCCCGTGTACAAAGTGAAGCTGTAGAGCACGGACTGCCAGTATTACTGTAAATATGGCACCAATATTGTGATTTCCTCTGCACAGCCACATCTCTGCGGTTGCATAGTCAGTGATAAGCAGAAACAGAACCTATGCTTTCATCTTCCAACTAGAAGAAACCTTATTGTGTTTTCAGGTACCTATTACGAGGACAAAAAAAATAGAGCTCTTTTCAACTTGAAGAGTTTAGTTACCTGAGATTCTAAAAGATCCTTACACTTCACAATGAATTATAAGTGATTCACATTATATTTTTTCTTTTAATACTTACAAACAGCACTTTAAAAAGATTTAGACAACATGGAGCAAAAAAGAATTTTAATTCATACCACACATTTTTATTCTAAGACTGGAGCCATTTTCTATAGCAAAATTGCATTCACCTCTTTTTGTTTCTTTATAAAAATAAGTTAAGATCTAATTAAAGAAAAATTGTAAAATTAAATTTCATTAGTAAATTATTTATAGGACCAGTTCTGTGTTCCATGATACATATCAAAATGAAAAAGCATTGTTATAGAACTGTAATTTTTCTTCCATCTCCAACTTGATTATTTAATTCATTAGATGATTTAAGGCCTCTTAAAGCAATATACATAAAATTCGAAACATTTTTACACTAGAGTAGTAAAGAAAATAGTAACATTTTTCCCTAATAATTTAAAAAACATTTTTCATCTAAAATACACAAGTCTCTTACAGTGTTCAAAATATCAGCACTTCAGAACAGACTGCTTTAACATCTGCACATCACCAGGGTTTCCCCCAAGGATTTTTAAATGATGCCTGCCTGTGCTGAATAAAGTGCTAACTTGCACCTTGCATTTCAAACTGTGTCCTGAGCAGCCATCCAGTTGGTACAACACCAGCTGAATTCCCAGAGGCCACTGTTCAATCAGGCTTGACTGCAATTATCATGTCAATATTTTGTGCTCTGATATGCAGATATGCACACATGCAAGCTGCATAATACCTTCTTCTCCATGGAATGTTGACTTATGTTCAATGTTCTGAGAATTTTTAATGAAACAGGATATTAAACTTTCATCAACTGTAGAAAATCACAATTATTTGACCTTAGACAGAAAGGTTGTACTCCTATGCTCTATTATTCTGGCCACTTTATTGAGTGATAATAACTAGGGAGTCCATTTTATTTTAAACTCTGAGTGACAAAATGCTAATGGCCTTTAAAAATGTGTTAAATCTTGTTTAGCTTCCTCATTCTCTTGTCATTCTGTTTCCTGGTCATTTGCACAAAAGTAAAATGGTAAGTGGTTTAAGAAAGCTTCTGCAAGTATGTATCATCCCTTCAAAAGATGCAAGATACAGTTTTTAAAATTATTTTTCAATTAACATGAGTATTCTGTATTTCTCATTCACAGAGTACATTCACTTTTACATAAAAGTACTTGTCATTTTTAGTACACCTGCTTATTGTCAGTCAGTGATGAATCTATGTAAACCTGTTTAATGTTTCTTCCAAAATTTGCTGTTCACAGAATGTAGCAAAGCACAGTGTAAGTTTCTGTGATCACTTTTCCAAAAATTAGTTGGCTATTTCTCACTGCTTACTCTTCAGACATGGTTCCCATCCATTTGCACACCTTTAGACAGATGTAAATCCTCAAGAAGAAAACTCTCTCTAAATCACTGGCATTAACATTCAGTTTCCACTGTTATTTGTAGTGGCCTGAAATGATAAATCCATTCTTGCTCTTGGTTAGAACTTGCAAGACACACGTGGAATTCAGGTCTGGAAAAACACTTATGTAACGCAAGCTTGACAAATATAACTATCTGCAAGGGTAACATCTAGCATAGTCACAATCCCCATTTACATCTACCAAGTCTTGTATCACTGCCATAGTTTGATCATTAATGGATCCTGCTACACCTCCCTTCAGCATAAAGGCAAGGAGTCACCTAGAAGCCCTAGAGGAAAATTAGAGTCAGTTGACCTGTCAAGATTTCACGTACTATAAAAATCTTAAAGGAGAGCTCTCAAAGTTTACAAAAATATTTCAAAACCTTTGATACTCTCATCTGAACCTCTACTCATATTTGAGTTTACACATGCAATTACCTGCAAAAGGTACTTTCTAGCACTTTTTTTTTCAACTCATCATAAAAAGAATGTTTCAAAAGGCAGTGAACTAGAAATAGCATGCTTTTTACATAATACTGAGATCAATAGTATTTAAAGTAGCAGGAAAGTATACTAACATGAGTAGTACTTTTACAATGGCTTGTTTGAAAATACCTGGAGGCTTTTACATATCCCAGAGGCATTTCTCATTTGCACAGTAAAGATAATTTTTTGTTTATATTTGAATATTAAAACGGGAAAATAGTTACAGTTATCCAGCAAGAACTGCAAAGACTGCTGAAAAGAAAAATATCATTGGTGTATTACAGGAATCAACAGCACAGCCATAAAAAGGTACCAGTTACAATTTTACAGTTTTAGGGCAGGTAAATTTCTATTTTGGGACCATGAAAGCACTTCAAAATAGCAGACAAATAATTGAAACCTACTATTAATTCCCCTCTATGTCCCCCAAATTAGGCTTTTTACATTTTTCTTACTTATTTGAAAAAAAAAAAAAGAAGGAATTGTCTAATGTTACAAATACAAATTAATGCTACAAATAAATTACCTGACTCCATGGCTAGTACTGCCCACTCAGTTTTTCCTTTTTTTTTCTTCATCACACATCCATGGTGTACAAGACTATAAGTGAACATTTTGTCCTTTCACACCTGCATCTTTTTATTCCTGTCACTGTAACCTCCTGTGGAAAAAGTCTGGCTGTTGCTTTCATCCATTTAAAGACTGAAATCCACAGGACAATATTGTTTGGTTCATTATATTGATGATCTAGGATACATATGACTATGTTTTCTTAGATTCTGTCTGCTTCCATTAGGAAGCTAGTTTCTGATGTCAGGTAGTCTACAACAAAAGCTTAATAGTGCCTGAAGAGTTTCTTGGTTATGCAATTTTTGGTGGAAAGAACACACTGAAAAATGAAGCTATGCAAACATTTGCGGTATCCATGTCACAAACAGAAAAAAAAAAAAAACAGAAAAAAAGGTTTCAGTACATTTCATTCTGTGTGTCTCAGAATCTCCCTGTAAGCCAGGACAACACGGAAAACGTTATCAACTTGGATATGACTGGGTCAATGTTTGTAATACAGATGAGAAGTGAAAAATGTCTCTAAGAAGATTCAAGCTGGTTTTTATCAGATTTCAGTAAAATTTTTCCATTTCCAGCTCTTGTCTGACACAATCATGTAAAATATAGGCTGTGAGTAGCACAGATCTGTTGAGTGACATGCTTCAGGAATCATTTTGCTTTTAAGTGTTACTTGGTACTTCCAACTCTTTACCCTTTAGATCTACATATTTTTCTTAGATTAACAAAGCCATAAGATCACTTTTCCTATAATCTTCTGGACAGCAGCAGTGCTAGGTAGCAGATTCCCTGAAAAATCTAATCAATATATTGGAACTGAGATAAACTGACATCGTAGCAAGATAAACCAAAAACTGTTATAAAGCAAAAACTGGAAACTGGTCTGAAAGTATGAGCGTGTAAAAAGGTAGCATCAAGAAAAAGAAGCTACTTAGGAAAAGATTATGGGAACTTATAGCTGGAAAAGTTAGGAGAGAATATATGGGGCTGTAATTTGGTTGTGCAAAAGATCCACAGGTAAAGCTGGGCTAGATGTTATTTCCAAAGCAGCAATTAGGCTGTTCTCAGGCAAAAGAGATGAAGCTACATCAATTAAAGAGAAAAATACACACTTTCTCTCCATCTGTCAAATCAAAGCAACCCCAAAGTTCAAAGTCGTGATTAATAAAACTCCTATATACCGAATGGGTTTTCTCCAAATCTATTCCAGGATTCTCTGGTGTAATGATAACATCTAAAAAGATGCTGTTGAAGCAATTTATTCTTTCTTAATTCCACAACTCTGAGAAGCAAGGGAAAGGTATAGTATAGAGGTATAGCCTTGAGTTCATGAGAGGTGTTCTGAAGTGTTAGTGTTCTTCTGAGAGAACCCAAAAAAACTAGACAATCACCCTAATTTAAGTATGTTGTCATGCTTTCACTTAAGAGTACAAATCATCAGCCTCTTCACAAAGTGCAAAGCATCTTTACCTTTGTATACATTAGACTATTATTATATAGTATATTTCTGTAGCAAGTTTTTTGATAGGCTGAACATTACATTAGAAGGGTTTCACAAACACTTCTCACCTTCATAAAAAAATTAAGCTCATTATCATGATTGTGAGCAATGAGAGCCCCATGTCCAATGTATTAATCGGGATAATGCACACACAATTACCAATTTCTGTTCTAAATAAAGTTTAAAATAATTTAAAACAAGTGGCAACTATCAAACATAAAAATATTCCTAGACATGAAGAAGGTTAAACAAAGAAGATAGACTGTATCTTATACAGGTATTCAAGAACTCCAAATAATTCATGGTACTCACCATTATTTAAACACATGCTTTCTAACATCTGTGTTTCAATTTCTGCTAATATCCTGATTACTTTTTACACACAACATAAGTAAAAAATGTTAATAAGCCTGAACACCTCTGTTTCTACCTTATTAAGCTTCATGTGAAAGAACTAAAACTTTTCATATTGCTCAGCTATCTATAAAACATAGTTAAGGCAAAACAATTTTTCAATGTTTTCCATATAATTCTGCTTATATACATGTAATATATATTTACATATATTAAATAATATTTTAAGCAGTTATTGCATTTTTTTGTGTGTTTGAAGCAGGAATATGGATACCACCACCACTGTCCTTATGAAAGTATGACTAAATTTTATCATGAAACAAGTCAGTAAGAATTGGCATTTCAACATAAATGCGGGATGCTGTAAATTTGCTCCTAAGCCTTCCTCATATATTAAAATTACTTCCCAAATCAAAACACGCAAGCAACGCGAAAGTAATACACTGTCCTAACAGCCAAGCTACTACTCTCTGCAAGTAAATGTCCCAGTACAGAGCCGGAAGTTAATTGACATAATCCCCGGAGATCACATGTGAACTTTCAGGTAACAGCTGTCTTAAAATAAGGTGTATGTGCTTACACCATCAATTTCTTCCCCTGGATACTAATGTTTTAGAGTATTAGCTCTACTTACATGATCGCACTGTTTTGTGGACCAAATTTTCAGTGCTTTATGCAATTCAGATGATGCGACAACAATACAGTGAATGCTCCCAGCTAAAGAACTTCATGCTGTGTTTTCAGAAGTGGAAGAACATTTACTGACCAAGTCCAGAAAAGAAATATGTGAACACAGCAAACAGATCAAAGCACTGAACAGAAGCCCAGAAAGAGTAATTTACCTCTCCTTGCTTTACCAACAGAAAAACAGAGTATGCAGTATATTTATAATTTAAAAATTGAAATCAACTGCTGCACAGCAACCTAAATAAAAACAGATTTTGCAGTATGCTTCAACTTATACCAAAAAAGCCCAAATCACCCCTGCAACATATTCTAGGTACTCTTGACAAAATCTAGCAACAGATTTTTTGTAACACATTTCTAAAATCCTACATAGGTCTCAATTAAAAAGAGAAAGAAGAGAGTATCAATAGGAGTGGGTTGTTTATTTTTTAAATTTTATTATGTTAAATCTTTCAACTTACCTTTCCACAACCAAGCTGACAGCTTGAGTAAGATCTGGACTTGAGACTTGGAGACGTTTCCACAGTGACCATACAAATTCTTTATCAGCCTTAGAAATAGAAAAAAAAAATATAAATACATTAAATGCGTGCTACACATTTTATTGATTAAAAAGTAACAATGTGCATATTCAAAAGATAATTACAAAAAAACCCCTCTTTTCTTGTGAGAATTCCCTGCCAGTTACTCCCTGTCCTGTGAATCAAAAAAAAATGGCAAACAGTTCTCTTGAATAAAAAAAGTTTTAACCATACAGAATTTTAAAGGAAGAGAAAGACCTACAGTCTAAAAGAGTACACTGTGACAAAAGGCATGAGAAATCATCATAAAAATCAGAGAATGCATTGGGCTGGAAGGGACCTTCAGAGGTCATCTAGTCCAACCCCTTGCAGTCAGCAGCGATATCTCCAGATCACATCGCTCAGAGCCCCATCAAGCCTGGCCTTGAATGTCTCCAGGAATGGGGCCTCCACCACCTCTCTGGGCAACCTGTTCCCATGTTCCACCACTCTCGTAGTAAAGAACTTCTTCCTAATATCTAACCTAAACCTGCCCTTCTCTAGTTTAAAATCATTGCCCCTCATCCTACGGCTACATGTCCTTGTAAACAGTCACTCCCTTCTCCAGGCTGAACAAGCCCAGCTCTCTCAGCCTGTCCTCATAGGTGAGGTGCTCCAGCCCTCTGATCATTTTTGTGGCCCTCCTCTGGACCCCCTCCAACAGGTTCACGTCCTGCTTGTGCTGCTTGTCCTGCTTGTGCTGCTTCCAGCTTCTGGAGCTGGAAAAAGCACTCCAGGTGAGGTCTCACCAGAGCAGAGGGCAAGAATCACCTCCCTTAACCTGCTGGCCACACGTCTTTTGATGCAGCCCAGGATGTGACTGGCCTTCAGGGCTGCAAGTGCACATTGCTGGCTCATGTCCAGCTTTTCATCCAGCAGTACCCCTAAGTCCTTTTCCGTAGAGTTGCTCTCTATCACATCATCCCCCACCCTGTATTGATAGAGAAGATTGTCCCAGCCCAGGTGCAGGACCTTGCACTTTGCCTTGTTGAACCTCATGAGTTTAATGTTATTTAAACAAGGCTGCTTTTGCTATATCAATTACTGGTAATTCTAGCAGCAGGACACAATTTCTTACAATAAACATCGAACCTAGAATACATGTTCCAACATTAAGTTTTACCATATGCAGCTCTTAGATTTTATTTCAGAATAGACAGTAAATCAGTCTTCTAACATAAGTCTAGCTAACCTGTATTATATAAAAGCTTCTGAAAAAATTCTCAAGTGTGAGCAAGAAAAACACACTTAAAGTTTGTGAAAGCTGTATGTCAGCTAAAAGCTTTTCCAGCTTTGTATTTTCCACTACACACAAGCTGTTATTGTGCACTGGCGTATTTTTATTCCAATACGGTTTTATTACTAGAAGTACCAATATTGATGTAGTTATGTTACAAACTAAATCCATAATGTGTTAATTACCTTAAAAAGTTGAAGGTTGAATCACCAAAATATTAAGACAAGGAGAACAATAAGAAACCATAGGCACATAAACCATGGACTGGACTAAATTAGCCTAACATAAAATCAGAAATTAATAAGCCAAACACATCATATTGGCAGCTAGGACCATTCAA
Source organism: Eurystomus glaucurus suahelicus (assembly GCA_032159205.1). NCBI lineage: Eukaryota > Metazoa > Chordata > Aves > Coraciiformes > Coraciidae > Eurystomus > Eurystomus glaucurus. The sequence continues at coordinate 18,283 of JAVFHW010069523.1, read as the reverse complement.
TAGGTAAAAATCATAGGAGTGCAGCTTAGTCTGCCTTTTACCAGGTTTTGAATGAGAAACAGAATTTGCATGAGGACAGAACATGACCTAAAAGGAAAACCTATGCTATTTCCCTGCTACCTCCTTCTCCTAAGGTTATGGAACCTTGACTTACTAAGATATTGCAGATACCATTAGTTAACCAGAACCTCATTAAAATCAGTTAAACAAATAACACCTGTACCTCATCTCTGCACAACACAATCCTGATTATTGAATGAAACAGAGGACCTCAGTCTTATCTTCACCTTCACCACCTGGTTTCTGCATAGGTTTCCCACTTGATTTCTTCTTTCCCCAATTTCTCATTTTTTAGGAACAAGACACTGTGAGCCATGACTTGAAGCATCTAAAAGCAATGGTCATCTAAGACATAAAACAGCTCCACAGAACTAGAAGTTTGATAGGCCTCACAAGAGTCAATGAAGACCACATACTGTATGATTAGAGTAAATCTCAGCAGCAGAAATTGCTTTTTCTATTTTTGCTATCTTTTTATTTGCTCCCAGTCTTGCCTTCCAGGAAGTAGACTTGAACTTTACAAGCAGTATTAGTTTCAGTGGATGACAATCACTCCACCTTAATGTTTCTCTTTCTTCAGGACAAGACAACAACTATCTTCAATATGAAATCAAAATATCTCTCTAAATCTAGCTGACTTATCACGATGTATCAGTGTACCGAGTGCATATTTTTTTAATCAAGATTAATACCACAGCAGCCAGATACATTGAATTACAGATTTAACACACTTTAACACTGATTATAAAAGAAATAGGAGAGATGGTTGCATCTATTTTCTCCATTACTTATGAGGAAAGCCTCAAAGTTTCTGTAAAAAGTTCTGGTGTACCTTCCCTTCAAATTTAGAAATGCACACATTTTGGATTTTAAAACTGCATGGATAAGTGAAGCAATGGTGAAATTACAGGAAAACAAAAATGTTGAGCAATAGAGAACTGATGGGTTCTATGATTGCTGGTCTAAAAAACTATCTTCCTCTTTCAATTACTGTAATTTCTAGTTTGCAGTTATTTAAATCTTGAAATGTCATCAACTCCTTCAACCAAGCAAGGAAAACTTTATGTAGATTTGATGCCTCATCACAGTATTGCTGTAAACCCAGAAAAATTCACCTGCCTATAGTAAGAATGCACACCACTAACAAATCCAACTTGTTGTGTGATTATGTTAGAAAGGAAATAAAACAAAGGCTATGGCCACAAAGATTTATAACTCTGACTATTATCAGCTTATGCAAACCACACCACAGCAGGAATAGTTTGTCTTTCATAAAACCAGAGAAATTTTATCTAACTGCCTTTGTAGGATGTACACAACTTTTAAAGTATTGACAGGGAGACTTCATTTCAGGCATTTCCAAACAAAACCAAACAATTAACAAAAATATTTGTGTAGAAAGAAACGGGGCACACAATGCTCCTCAAAAATTCTTAAAAGGAACATTGCCTTTCTCCAATCAAACTGGGTTAGAAGTGTAAGGACATTTCAAAACCGAAAGCAGCCCTGCTGTGGGCAAGTAAAAAAAGCAACTAGTGGATTATGCTGAGCTATGGTACAGGTCTGCGTTCACTTTTTGTAGAAATACAACACAAAAACTAAGCCATACATCATATAAGAACTCAAATGACTACATATCAGTATCCATGTCTTTATTCAATGGAAGTTCTAAAAACAACTCCTTGATGAAAGTGAACTTAAGTTAAAGACAAACGGCAAGCATCATACTAACTAGGTTATGCAGTTCAGGCCAAAAAGATGTTTATCTACTGTTTTTTAGAAAACAAACAAACAAAGACAACCTACAACCTCTCAGTGTGCGCTATCACCTTATGCCACTTGGTATATATGCCACTTCCGACCGAAACCAATCTGTGATTCTATGACATCTTGGATTTCTATGTAAATAGTCTAAAAGACTATAAGAAGTATGCACTTTTTTCACATGTTCTCGAAAAAGCCACCATCTCCTAGAAATGCCTTACCATGCCACCGAAAAGTCACAATGTGTGTACATTGTGAAGCAGGTACGACCTAAGGCTTCATTTCAAGCAGAAACAGAATGAAAAACAAAAATGTTATTCAGATTTGGAAGAACTGGTGCAGGCTTCCAATAAGCATTAGGATGTACAGGGAACACACATTCTGAGTATTTTTAACATCTAAAAATATCTTGTATTTATGCTGGGAACCCAGCAAACAAAGAACATAAAGCCAAACAAAAACACACTAAATAGCAGCAAATAGAAATGTGATTTCTTATTTAGAAGGTCAGCGAGTCAGCAGTTCTTACATTCTAAACAACATCACTTCAAGTATAAGGAAATTTCTGAACCATTAACAGAGGAATAAACCATTCCATCCAGTAAACTGTCGAATTCTAAAATAATTTTAATTCAAATCTCTCAGTTCATCAGCAATATGGAGAGCACAACTGAACTGATAATAGTGCTTGAATATTCTAAGTTTAACACACAATTCACTGTGTATTTTTTTTTATACTGAACTATACTACAAATATAACAAAGTGCCACCAGTATTCCACCCGCAAATGGTCAAAAACCTTTAGTCAAACAATCAGAGTTTCTGATGCCAATTTATGAGCTCACAAGCTTTGTACAGCTCAGTTTTGACTGTTTATGAAGATTTGGATTTGCTTCCTATCATGCTTTCTTAGCCTTTTGCTTCACTGCCCTATATACAAGACCACAGAACTACTTGTTGGGCTTTCTACGTTTTATTTATTAAAAGAGCTGAGACACTTGGGCTTCTGCATGACTCCAAGAATCGCTGTCAAATATCACAAGAGTCACTATGAGCAGCAGCAGCTGCCTGTTGTCCTACCCTGCAGGTTCCTACTTCTAAGCACAGCATTGTTCCATGTACTCTTGCTATAAATATATACACATACACACACAATAAAACAAGAGGGAAATGTTCACAATCGTCCTATGACTCTTGCTGAGTACTCAGCATATATTGAGCCTCTGGCAATCTAGTCTAACTAAACTTTGCCAAGCCCCCCAGAAACTGACCTTTTCATAACATATAAAGTACAAAGTTTCAATGAATGTTGTCTTCTTAATGAGAACACAGGCACTCAGGTAAAAATGATCTCTTTTAATTGAGTACACAGTTCAGATTAATCTCAAAGCACCTATAACTACTTCATGGAATCATATATTCATAGAATCGTTCTGGTTGGAAAAGACTTTTAAGATCATTGAGTCCAATCATTAACGTAGCACTGCCAGGTCAATACTAAACCATGTCCCTAAGCAACAAATCTACATGTCTTTTAAATACCTCCAGGGATGGTGACTCCACCACTTCCCTGGGCAGCCTGTTCCACAGCTTTCTGTGTATCAATTTTTCCTAATGTCCAACACAAGCCTCCCCTGCATCAACTCAAAGCCATCTCCTCTTGTATAATCACTTGCTACATGGGAGAACATACAAACTCCTGCCTCACTACAACCTCCTTTCAGCTTGTTGGAGAGAATTATAAGGTCTCCCCTTAGCCTCCTCCTCTCCAGGATAAACAGCCACAGGTCCCTCAGCTACTACTTGGCCCCCTGGGCACACTTCTGTCCCATATTCAGCCAGCTGTTGACCAACACCACCATCACACAGAATCACAGAACATTAGGGATTGGAAGGAACCTCAAAAGATCATCTAGTCCAATCCCCCCGTTGGAGCAGGATCTCCTAGATCAGGTCACACAGGAACGTGTCCAGGCAGGTTTTAAACGTCTCTAGAGAAGGAGACTCCACAACCTCTCTGGGTGGCTTATTCCAGTGCTCTGCAACCCTCACCGTGAAGAAGGTTTTGCTCATATTTACGTGGAACCTCCTATGTTCCAGCTTGCACCCATTGCCCCTTGTCCTATCATAGGGTGTCACTGAGAAGAGCCTGGCTCCATCTTCCTGACATTCACCCTTTACATGTTTATAAACATTAATGAGGTCACCCCTCAGTCTCCTCCAAGCTAAAGAGACCCAGCTCCCTCAGCCTTTCCTCATAAGGGAGATGTTCCACTCCCTGGACTCTCTCAAGCAGTTCCATGGACTTCTTGAAATGAGGGGCCCAGAACTGGATACAATATTCCAGATGCAGTCTCACCAGGTCAGAGTAGAGGGGGAGGAAAACCTCTCTCCACCTACTAACCACACCCCAGGATGCCATTGGCCTTCAGGGCCACAAAGGCACATTGCTGGCTCATGGTCATCCTGCTGTCCACCAGGACCCCCAGAGCCCTTTCCCCTTCACTGCTCTCCAACAGGTCAATCCTCAACTTATACTGGTACATGGGGTTGTTCTTGCCCAGATGCAAGACTCTACACTTGCTCTTGTTGTATTTCATTAAATTTATCCCTGTCCAACTCTCCAGCCTGTCCAGGTCCTGCTGAATGGCAGCACGGCTTTCTGGTATGTCAGCCACTGCTTCCAGTTTTGTGTCATCAGCAAACTTGCTGACAGTGCACTCTATTCCCGCATCCAAGTCATTGATGAATATATTGAATAGCACAGGTCCCAGTACCAATCCTTGAGGGACTCTACTAGATACAGGCCTCCAACTAGACTCTGTCGCATTGACTACAATTCTCTGGCTTCCTTCCTTCAGCCAGTTCTCAATCCACCTCACTCCCTGATCGTCCAGACCACACTTCCTCAGTGTAGCTGCAAGGATGGTGTGGGAGACTGTGTCGAATGCTTTACTGAAATCAAGGTAGACCACATCCACTGCTCTACCATCATCTACCCACCTGGTTATGTCCTCATAAAAGGCTATCAGGTTGGTCAAGCATAACTTCCCCATGTATTTTTCTGCTGGGCAGCTTTTCCACCACTCGTCCCCGAGTCTGTAGCATTGCATGGTGTTGTTGTGACCCAAGTGCAGGATCTGGCACTTGGCCTCGGCCCATTGATCCAGTCCATCTAGATCCCTCAGCAGAGCCTGTCTACCCTCAGGCAGATCAACACTTCCTCCCAACTCAAAAACTACTGAGTACATACTCAGTCACCTCATCCAGATCACTGATGAAGATATCAACTTTGATAAAGACATCACACTGAATTTAACTCCATTCACCACCACTTTCTGGGCTCAGCCATGCAGCCAATTTTTTCTATCCAGAGCAGCGTACACCCATCCAAGCCATGAGCACCCAGTTTCTGCAGGAGAATGCTGTGGGAAAGTGACAGAGGCTTTACTAAAGTCCAGATAGACAACATCCACAGCCTTTTCCTCATCCACTAAGTGGGTCACCTTGTCATAGAAGGAGATTAGGTTAGTCAGGTAGGATCTGCCTTTCATAAACCCATGCTGACTGGGCGTGATCACCTGGTTGTCCTGTATGTGCTTCATGATGGCACTCAAGATGATCTGCTCAAAACCCTCCCTGGCAGGGAGGTCAGTTGACAGGCCTGTAGTTCCCCAGATCCTCCTCCTGGCACTTCTTGTAGATGGATGTCACATTTGCTAACTTCAAAGAATGACTGTCACAAACAGACTACTTTAAAAGTTGTCCAAGGAAGGGCAAAATCAATTACAAGTCTCTTTTCAGTGGTGCCCAGTGACAGGATGAGGGGCAAAGGACACAAACTGGATAACAGGAAGTTCCACCTCAACATGAAGAAAAAATTCTTTACTGTGAGAGCGATGGAGCACTGGAACAGGCTGCCCAGAGAGGATGTAGAGTCTCCTTCTCTGGAGATTTTCAAAACCCACCTGGACACATTCCTGTGCAACCTGCTCTAGGCAAACCTGCTTTGGTAGAGGGGTTGGATTAGATGATCTCCAGCAGCCTCTTCCAACCCCTACCGTTCTGTGATTCATGTCTGTGAAACTGCTACTTCTTATATAAATACATAAGCTCAGCAACCTTTCTGTCTGTGCTAAAAGAACTGTAGCTGAAGTAGGAACGAAAAAGTTATTCTAACTTGAAAATAAAAAAGCTTGCTTACAGTAAGGAATTCTGAATGTGAACAGTGTGCACTGAAGCTTCAAAAGGAACAGCTAAACAGAACGGGTTAAGTAGTTTCCATTTAAAAACAAAACCAAAAACCTTCTCAAGTCATCTGGAAATCAGTGAAAAATCACTGCAATTTTCAGAACTGCAAAGCAATGCCATCTCAATAAATGCTGTTTATTTCTGATGATGGGAGGAACTGGTATTTTAAGTTACTACTGCAATGTATGAAAGAGTTCACACACAACTATGAAGCAATGCTGTAATTATACCAACATATATTCTAATCCAAATCAACAAATGCCTTTTACTACATATTTGTATTTCTGTAAATGCACACAAAGCAGCATCCTGTCTAAGTGGACTTCTGCCAAAAGGACACAAATGCATCTTCAAGTACATTTTACCAGTAAAGAAAGTGAAACATCATCTGCACTTAAATATCTGTGAATTGTATTACCAAAAAAAACATGTGAAAATGTATAAAATTTCTCATGACATTAAAATATCAGTGAATGAATTGCAAGTTACTGTAAGATGTGACTTTCTTCTTTAACATGCAAACATTTTAATAATTAAAACTGTTTCATTTAAATCTATAATTAAGCAGTTTGTGTAACAGAATATTGGCCAGAAATTATTACAGTTTTAAGATCACAAGTTTATAGCTTTTTTAAGCTCTTGGCACAATTAATGGACTCAGTAAGACTGTTCCCTGAATGGTCTTGGGAGCCAAACAATTTCTTCCGAAAAAGGGCTGCTTATACTGTCTGAAGTTGGCACAGAAAAAACACTGCAGCTGTCCAGGCCTGGGATGTATCAATCTTCAGCATACCGAAGGAACATTCAGCCTACTCAAGTGTACATTAACAGCTCAAGAGGTCAGCAAGAAATTACCTTGAACAGCTGAGAACTTTGGTACACAAGGCAGAATACACATGTCATTTGAAGGTTAGCAAAAAATACTCATTAAAACTAAGATTATTTAACACCCATCTAATGTCAGATAAAGACACTCACTCTGTGATCAAGTTTGGATGCCAGTATAAATGAATTATGAAAGAAAAAAACAGACCACATGGCATATCCCCTGAAAAGTGGGATTTCGCCTCAGCCTACAGTGAAAGTAATTGTAGCTCTTCATCACACTGAAAGATATACAGAAATGAAGAGCACCTTAGGCCTTGAACATGTTCCTTGCAAAGCAAACTGGATTTTTCTTACATTTGTAACAGCAGCAAGCTCAGAAACACAGACAAACATAAAATGAGCAACCGACAAAGGTTACATGGCATGACTAGCTACAGCAAAAGTATTTGCTTGCAAGTGAAGTTGTGAATTTATTAAGCTTTAGTGCAAGTCACAAAACAAAGAATCCCTCTGGCGTATAAGAAAAGACAAATGTTTAAATTAGAACAATTTACTTTTGGAAGAGAAATCCAAACATAAATACTGCTCTGGACATTCAGTATCAAAAGTATGTAAAATTCTATCAATATTGCATAGTTATTTGTCTAATGGAAACTTAAGTGACCTAAATACAGAATTTTTTAGTATTTTTACAATTTTATCAAGGAGAATTAGCTGGCATACTTTTAAAGTAGTGACACTGAATTGTTATAGGAAAATCTTAGCAGTAAGAGGAGTGCCAAAAGCGTAAGTAGCATCTTTTTTTTCTTACTCATGGGAACTATACATTCATGACCGTTTGAGTATCAAATCAGGCAGGTTTCATTTTTATTTATGTGTTATCAAACACTGCATTTAGAACAAGGATAAACAGAAAAGCCTCCTCCTTTAGTGTAAATTCATATATCAAGCATCTCAGTTACCTACAGTTTGAAATCATTACTCGTTTTGATGTTTCACTGTACTTATTTCAAAGCATGTTAACTATTAGTAGTGTTCATATAATACCTTAAATTTTCATAGCACTACACATTATTTACCAATTAGGAAAATACCATATTCTAAAATCTGGAAGAGAACATCCCTAAAACAGGGAAAAAAAACCTAACAACCAAAACAACAAAAAACAAAACTCAAACAGCCAACCTCTTCCATGCTCCACACCCTCCCAGTAATTCCTAGAAAAGTGCAGGACAAACTCATTTTAGTTTTTTGATGAGTAGTTACCCCCAAAAGGAAAAATTAAACAGCTGAGAGGACAGAGGGAGCTATCTGTTTACTGATAATTTTTAGTAAGAACTCTCTAATAATCAGATACTGACAATTTTCTGTATTATGAAGTGAATATTTCAATACAAACTGAAATATGCATGACTGTCAGGCTGGATGAACTCACATGGAATTGCAAAATACTATACAGAATGCAGAAAAAAACCCCATGCAAAACCACACAATAATAAGCATTGAAACATCTTCAAGAAAATTGTTAATACGGACTCTTTTGGACTACCCTAAAGTCTAGCATATTTCTGACTAAAGAGCTCAACCCTTTATCAAGCTGACATACACACTTTACATGCAAGTGACAAACTTGCTTCTTAATGTCTCACAAGACTTTTCAACTTAGACTGTTGCTTGCTGCCAGTGCAGATTCTCTTAATCCTTATGTGTCAGTGTTTGTGACTTCCTTTTTAAGAGGTATTCTCTCTACAACCCACCCATTCCTGCTGAGTGATCACAGTACAGAATACTTGTGCACTTCACAGAACCTATCTTTGAGGTGCTATGCCTTCCGACAACTTCAGAAGTCACTAGAAGATAAGACTGATCAGTACCTCACAAGAAAATCTAGTGCCCTATATGCACCAGGCTCAAAAAATAACCTGATGTTATCTTCAAGTTCACAAAAGTCACTCACATACAGCATGCACTTTTACTTCTCCTTGCCAGGTAGAGATTTGTACAAAGGCTGTATGTGACCCAAAAGACTGACAGCTTCAAAATAGATGCCACCAGCAAGAAAGTCTGTCTTCCCCTCTTCCTCTCCAATTCCTTAACGTTGCAGTATAAGGAGTATACAATCCACATGTAATTTTATGATGCTACAAAAACATTTTAACATGTCTTCCAGCCATAATTTTCTACTTAAAGAATTTCCTGTTATCTTGTCTCCACTGATTTTAGCAACAAAGATACCTTTGAATCAAAAAATGGAAAAATATAATATACTACTTCACTTATACAAATATGTAGAATATAAAAAATTGTTTTGTAGATAAATCTACACACATACTCCCCCAAAGAGTTTGCATCCTTACTCAGAACTCTGTAGGAAGCAAACAGGCACCACAAAAATATTATGTTATCGTGTTAAAACGTTGATGCTGTATGTGTTCTAAGGAAAAATACTACACAACTTATACTAAAAGATGCTATCATTACACATTATTTCAAAAACGGACTCTCAAACTAGTCCAGTGTGACAAAGAGACAGTAATGCACTTAACTGAATAATTTTATCACACATTCTTAATTGACATAAATGACTCATTGTGGCACCAATGGACAACAAATACAAGATATTTCCTGGTCTGTCATGATACAGTCAATGATTTAACATCCCAGAAGTCAGATCAGTAGCACCACAGTAGGACAGGGTAGAAATAAACACGCACTAAATGGTAGAGAGAAGTTATCAGACAGACACACAATGCCATCCTCATTAAATAGCTAAGTGTAAGCACACAGGATGCTCTGTATGCCTTCATTCATATAGCTTTATACTGACAATTGCTTTTTTCTGAGTACTCAACATTGAAAATGTAACATTTGGCTGATGCAAGAACAGTTTTCAAAGAGGAGAGGATACAACAAAGTAAAGGGTTCAGTTCCAGAAGGTTTGCTTTAATCCCTTTACAGATCAGGGATGGGATAACTCATCTGTGAGCATTCCTCTTCAACTACAAATATCTAAACTACTTCAATTAAAACTAACCATTGTCATTGATGCAATTTGGGTGGAAGATGCATAGAATGGAGTAAGGTATGAATTGCCTCAGTCACAGTAGCTTTCTGGAAGTGCTACAATTCTTAGTTATTTTAAACCTTCAATCCCTTATTTGAGAGGACAATGTAATCTAAAAGTGTCAGCATAGGCCTCAGTTTTTGTTGAAATATAATGTTGTGGGTTACTATAATCATAATGCATTTGTGATTTTTCAATGCATTTGAGAACACAGGAATGCAAAAGTAGCTTTATTTTACAGACAGTATAACCATACACATACACTTGGGTATATTCACTCTGAATTACCATATAGTCAATGAATAAAGATCACAGAAGTCAGATCAGTACCACCACAGGTGGACAGGACAGAAATAAATATGCATTAAATGATAAGAGAGAAGTTAGAGAGATCAAGTAGAATTTGGGTCCCTCACATGAACTCTGCCTGAAATGACTTTTTAGTACTTTCAAAATCATGTGAAAATGTGGGTTAGTGAATACTTACATACTCATAAGTCATGAACCAAACCGTACCCGAAATAGTTGAAACAGTACACACTTAAAGAAGAACAAGATTATCTGACGTCATTCTCTAAGAACAGCGTATCACCTCTGGAACCAAAATATAGTTTGATGGGAAAGCCACATCTGCTACAGACATTCTCCTCCAGGCTTAATCTGTAACTACATGGTAAACATAGACAGTGTGTTCTAGAGGCAACTTCAATGCAGCTGGAAAGATTACAAACAAGAACCTACTTCTCTGTAGGTAAAACAAAACTTCCTTTACTGAGAAACGGAAATGTTTTGTTGTTCTCTTAATAGGTGCATATTCACTCATGCCTGTATCATGGCAGTCAGACAAAGCCCCAGAGACTGGAAGATAGGGAATATCACATCCTTTTAAAAGAAACAAAAAAGCAAAAAGGAGCACTGTTTGAACTACTCGCCACTCAGCGTCACCACAGTTCCCAGTACCATCATGGAACAGATCCTCCTGGAAGCTATGCCAAGGCATATGAATGACAAGAAGGTGATTATAGAGACAGACACCATGGCTTCATCAAGGGCAAGCTGTGTCTGACTAATCTAATGGCCATATAAAATGGAGTGACTGCATCAGCAGACAAGTGGAGAGCTACAGACGTCATCCACCTAGGCTTCTTTAAAGCCTTTGATATTGTCCCCCACAACATTCTTGCCACTTCATAGGAGAGATATGGGTTTGATGGATGGACTGTTGGATAAGGAATTGGCTGGATGGCCCTGTCCCAGAGTTACAGTAAAGAGTTCAAGGTTCAAATGGAAATCAGTAGTGAGGTGTGTCCCTCCAGGGTCCCTACTGGGACCAATACTGTTTAATACCTTCATAATAACACAGACAGTGAGACGGACGGAATTCACCCTCTGCACGTTTGCAGATGACACCAAACTGGTGCACTTTCTACACCAGCGGGAAGGGCTGCCATTCAGAAAGACCTAGACAAGCTTGAGGAATGTGCCCTCATGAACTTCAACAAGGCCAAGTGCAAGGTCCTACACCTGGATCAGAGCAAACCCCAATAGCAATACAGACTGGGAGGCTAAATTATTGACAGTAGACCTGAGGAGGACTGGGTATACCGGTGGACAAAAAACTCGACATGAGCCAGCAATGTGATAGAGCCAACTGTATTCTGGGCTGCATTAAAAAGAAACATGGCCAGCAGGTTGAGGGAGATAATTGTCCCTCTCTGCTCTCATGACACCCTATCTGGAGTACTGTGTTCAGCTCTGGGGACCCCAGCACCAGAAAGACATGGCCTTGTCAGTGCAGGTCCGTAGTAGGGCCATTAAAATAATCAGGGGCCTGGAACACCGCTCCAGTAAAGAAAGGCTCAGTTAGCTTTTTCAGCCTAGAGAAGCCTCCAAAGGGACCTGACTGCAGACTTTCAATACCTAAAGGGGGCTTATAAAAAAGACAGACTTTTTACCTGTAGTGACTGGACAAGGGATAATTATTTTAAGCTAAAAGAAGGTAGATTTAGACTGGACATACTGAAGACATTTTTAGGACAAGGGTGGTGGGGCACCAGAGAAGGGTGGACACCCCATCGTCGGAAGTGTTCAAAGTCAGGTTGGATGGGGCTTAGAGCAACTTGATGTACTGAACGACATGTGATGGCCGGGGGGGTGGACTAGACAATCTTTAAAGGTCCCTTCCAGCCCAAACCATTCCATGACTCTATGATCTCTAGAGCAAATTATGGATTCTCACTCATATGCTGAGGACGATTTGAAATACTCACACACAGACATACTGTGAATAGGTTAACTATTAAGTGCAAAAATACTCTTTTTTTTTTTTTAATAGATGAACCCTCAGTTCATCTTAAGTTGCACTCAAATATTCCAAAAAAAGTATTTTTAGAAGAAAAGACCAGGCATACAAAAATTCATCCTAGTTAGCTGAAATTTGTCAAAAGTAAAAAAAAAACAAAATAAAATAAACAAACTTAGCTATTCAGCAACACCACTTCTGTCTATAATACACAAAGTAAAGCCTTTATTAGCAACACCTGTACTAACCAGACTTGTGTGACTTACACTCCTTGTGGCAAACTATAAGAGTATAAAATAACAAAAAAGCACCCAAAGCACTAAACAGCTGGCATCTCTTGGCACCAATAAATACATGGTCTTGGCTTAATCACTAATAAAAAAATAGTATTTAACGAATAACAAATAAAATACTTTGCCCCATTTTGAAAGAACAGTAGGGATATAAAAAACTCACACAGAAGAAACACTACCACACTCAAATTCTCATACTGGTAGTTCACAAACATTTAAATTTTGGTCAAAAAGTCAGAAGAATAAGAACTAAGTCGACATAAAACCACATCACTATGGAATAACTACGACTTTTTAAGTTTAATATTAGTTTCAATTTTCAGCTATTGATTTCAAAGCATTTCTAATAGGTACAACCAACAGGCATCTCAAATAGTTACTCGTGGCTCATGAAACAATGCCATCTTTCATTTTGTTATTTAATATATTTTCCCGTATTTACTTGTAAGTAAAGTGGGAGGGAGGGAGGGCATAAAACTACTTATAAATCAATGTTATAATGGATACATTATTTTCATTGGGTGTCCTGGATATTAGATTGGTCCAGAATTACCAGATTTTCCAGCTAATTAAATATTTTTCAAAGGAAAAGTTCGTTACAGCAATCCTAGCTCTTATCAATGACAGTGATACCACATAGTGTATTCTACATCCCTCCCCAGCCCACAAAGTGGTCAAGACAGTCCAGCTGTCCACAAAGTACAGTTTTTTCTGCAAACAGTATAAAATAAGGCATGAAGATCAGAACAGGTCTATGCACAGCTTTTCAAATTAAGCAGGAAACAAAATATGAAACAAAGTCTGCAGCAGCTGAAGCCCCTGTCACTCCACCTTCCACAAAGTAACAACTGACCTTCTTTCTTGCTCTTCTATCGAAAAACACATATGGATACACAAAGTCCACTTTTACAGACTTCTCTCCAGTCCCTGACAATGAAAAGAAGCAACAGTAACAGCAACTACAGGATGACCTCTTTCTTTCCCATTTGTATTTATCACCTTTAGACAGAAACTCTGGAAATAATACTGGCAAATCTGCTGTAGCAGAACATTTACAGACAGATCATACTGATTAGTTCCTAACTTGTTGACTAATGGAGACATCCAACTGTAATTCCAGCAACATAAGACATTCAATTAGATGTTGAAAACCCAGTCTCAAGTCACACTATGTTGTTCAATGCAAGGACTTGGTTAATTTTACCACCACAGGATACTTTAAAGAAGCTTTCCTGTCTTTTTAGTTACAGAATAGGGAGCATGAAAGTGTCTGTAGTTCAGCAATTAAGAGAGCTGGTACATCAAATACATGACCTTCTGCTTTAGGAATACACATTATTTTGCACCAAATGAAACACCTTCCACAAAAAAGAAGAAGAAAAACTCACCACACACACAAAACACGACTGCATACACAATATACTGTAAATCAATTCCTAAAGAGTCACCAAGTGGTTCAAAGAAAGACACAAGATTAAAAACAGAGCACATGAAAGCTGAAGAAAAACACTCTTGGCCCAGAAAGCCCACTCACAGAATAAGCTTCCAGAGATATGGTAAATCATTCCCTTTACCAAAAAAAAAAACAATCAGATAAACCACTCTGATCTCCTTTACCAGGAACAACCATGCTTGCAAAACCAGCACCTCCATCTGTCCCCAAAAAATACAGAATCACAGGAGAAAACTAAACAGGGCTAAAACACACACCAGATGTTTTAAACACCACACAGAGCCAAAACCACTTGGAATAATAACTACATAGGTGTTGAAAATCTTCCACGGAAGGGTCTTACAACATTAAGGTGGTAGGTAGCAGGATAAAACCCTAAAATAGAATGCAGCATTTAAAGCAACCAGCAGGATCCAATGTGTCATAACTTACTGTTTGACCTTTGCCCTTCTACTGCCTCCCAATAATGCTGAACTAGTCACAGAAATGAAAACAAGGTCCTAAAGGAAATAAAAACTGAAAAAAAAATTTAAAAATCCATGTTTCCTTTGCAGTTTTCAGGAAAATTACTCAAGTAATCCTCAAGTAAAATCAGGAGAAGAGGAGCACTGAAGTTAAAAGTCATATATTAAGTGATTGTAAAAATAATTACACAATGTTCCACTGCAGAAACAACAAAAATTTTCCCCAAAACAGCGTAATAGAGAGGCAAACATGCTTTAGATATATTTTTTACTTTCTCAGCCTTACACAAGTGTCCTCAGTAGACTTTTTGGGAGTTTTGGACTATTGCCTTAATTTGGCTTTCTCATTTTTGCAAATTCCATCACAACATCAGAGTGACAGCAACAAAACTGTTGTGCTTTTAACAGGTCCTCCTCCAGGATGTCACATATGATTCAAACCCCCAAGTATTTTTAGGTGTGTTAAAGAAAAAAACAAATACTGCAAATCTAAGCTCCTCAGGTCAAGTCTTACCAGTCAGAATTTCATCCTCAGAAAAGAATGCATTAAAAAAAAAAAAAAAAAAAAGGAAATTCTCTAAATATCATATTTGACTCTGTAGGCACCTTTGCTTGGTGGGCAGTGTTACCTTAAAAGACTAAATATGAAAAAGAAGAACCCCAGTTTGAACATAAAGGCCATCACCCCAAGTGACAAAAAGGGGCCAGCAACTCCAAGATCCTGTTGCAGAAAACAGACAAGTCAAAAGTGGATGCGTGGAATACCTGTGGTTAGAAAAAGCAGGCATGTGCAATACTTCTGCTAATGCTCAGGAGCTTCTTTAGCCAGAGAAGGCTTCCATATATTTAGCCAATGGACTCCATATCATCAACAGACTCCAGTTCCCAGAAAAAAAGAGTTTGTTTTGGAAGTGCAGTTTATACGACAGTGAATATAAAATGGAGAAGTAGAAAAGAAACTTGGATTTTATTCAGTTGCTAGATAACCACTGGATACACACATCTCTACTTCTATAACCTTGTGTAGCATTCCCTAGAACCAATTAAAACTTTCAGCCTCAATCATTTGACAAGTGGGGTTTTTAATCTTTGGGAAAAAAAAAAATACCCAAAATGCTAACACCTAAAGAAATACTTAAGGCTAATTCTTTCATTCTGGTAGACTTTTAGACTATCAAAATAGATTTCATTTGAGAAGTCTATTTTGGAAGTGCAATTTATGTGCATGAATGTAATACTCAGAAGAAAGAAAACTTACACAATTTTATCCAGTTGCTGGATTTAAAGTTAACGCCCTCTCACTAACATCTTTTTGAAAGATGTTCAATATAACACTGCTATCCAAAATGTCTGTTAAGGTAGTCTCCAAAAGAGATAATCCTACCCAATAGAATAGAGCGTACGACCCAGAGAATCTTAATAGAAGCTGAAACACTTACTGTGAGGGACTTCATACATCGGCACAGGTAACCCTGACCTGCTGCAATCTCCAGCCATAGAAATACTTCAATCCTGAATGGACACCATCCTGGGTAACCTGCTCTAGGGTGGTATTGAATAGATGCTCTCAGGAGGTCACTTCAAATGTACGCATTTTCACAATTCTGATTAACAACACATACAAATGTTAGCTGATGACTTAAGAACCACATAAGATCTTACATCCAAATGAATCTAAGGAAATTGCAGCAGATTAAATATAATTCCACTAAAAGAATTAAGCTGGTCAGTAAAAACTTCTAACTCACAGTGGAAGTACAAAAAGTACAACATTAACATTGCCCATAAATATTTGTTTTCAAACAGCTTATCTTTGCACAAAGTTTTCATATGAAATATGAACAAAAAAATAGATTAACCATATCTGAATAATTTTATCAATGCACTTTTAAGACAGCTGAAGAATCTTAGTGAAACCTATTTTAGTTCCCGCTCAAATTCAGAGTAGCTTCACAAAACTTTAAAAAAGGTTATTTTAGGTAAATCCTACTTTGGAAAAGCTGCATAATTGACAAGATTATCACCTCTTTCACATACTGAAATCTGTCTTCCCCCTTCTTTATGTAACACTCATGCTTAAACACGTCTCTTTACATTTATTGATGGATTAGTAAAATAGAGAAGCATGTAGATGTCTATACTGTAGTGCTTTCAGAGAAGAATCTCTGCTTATAGATTATTGCTACACTTTTTATTTTATTAATAACCGGAAATAAACATGCGTCCCCTGTTGTTAGAAGGATGGTATGTACTGGATTCTATCCAGAGCTGCAGAGACTACTGCAGAACACTGACTGGGTTCTGTTTTCAAGTATAGGAACTACTCTCATGTTCTTTTTTGCTTGCTTCCCTCCCAGAAAACTCTCTGGTCTGATACGAGACAAAGATAGAAGAATGGCAAGATAACATGCATAACACTTACAAGAAATAAATTTTAAAGTATTTTCTGGTTGCTGACTTCAAAGCTATTTGAATGTGTTCATCAAGGAACAAGTAGAAATGCACATGTAATTGAATGAATCTAAAGGGGAAATCAGATACTTAACTACAATTTGTAGTTGTACATAAAGTTACATTATCGAAGTGATTAGAAATTCAGAGTTGTACTGTTTACTTCAAAGTTTCTATTATTTATAATGCTCTTCAAACATTTTATGCTATTAGGTTTCAGTAATATATAATTCATGTTCAACTAGAAAATGAGCAGAGCACAGGGCCTTCTTTACAAGTCCATCAAATTTTGTCTGACACAGCACGTGTGCATAAAGAAAACAGGAAAGTAACTACGTTATCACTATAAAGAGTTTTCTAAACTTCTCCTGTAAGACATTTTAAGATACCCCCAAACCACTCATTGTTCAGTATTTCTAAACAGGATTTTTATTAACAGCTCCTTCTCCCCATAGTTCTCCCAGACAACAAGTTCTTGCAGGAAGTCTGGATTCTACCCACAGAAGAAATCCAATATGCCAGTTGCCAGATGTACCAATGCTGCTTGAAAAACAAATCACTACTAACTCAAGCGCAGATGCAATTTTCTGTTCACAGGTATGACTACGTCAGTTCAGACCTTCAGGGATTTAACCAGACCATGTCCCACAAGAAAAATACAGGTTTGGCTACCAAGCAAACACAGCATTAGATGTCACTTTCCTCTCTACTATATCTTTTAGGTGTAATCCACTTGTTTTGCAGAGAATTAGCGTAGATTTCTATGACAAAACCACATATTAAGAGCATGTTGTTATTTTCATGAAATGTACCTAAACATGAGCAATGGCAGGACCAATTGGAAAAATACAGGAAGTGTACCTGTTGAAAAGAGGTCACAGGGAGATAGCCTGGGGTAACTTTTGAAAGTATAACCACAATTATTCTTAAAGCCTTCCCTCCTGGGAACGGCTTGGGTATACTTAATCCTACTGCAATGTAGGGGGAGAGACTAAATCACCTCTAAAGTCTCCTTCAGGACCTACATTTAAAAAAAAAAAAAACAAAACACCTTTTGTGTATTCATTTTCCAGGAGTTGCATAAGGCAGCACCTCAGTACTCTTGCCATTACAAATCAAGCAAATAAATGGTGGCTTCTTATGGAGGGGAAAGGAAAAGGGAGGGGGAAAAAAAAAAGGCAGAAAGAAAGAGAAAACCCTTCCAAGCCAAGTGCTTGCTTTCAAGCCCCAGTCAGAGCCCAGGACTGGTTTAATTCACCCCGCGGAGCTGCATGCCGGCGCGCTGGGTTCCCGCTTCCACAGCGGCTGCGGAGCCGCCGCGCCGGGCTCGGGAACCGCCGCTGTCCAACAGGT
>JAVFHW010069522.1:0-17760 GCA_032159205.1 Eurystomus glaucurus suahelicus | reverse complement strand
AAGGTTGGACTTGATGACCCTGGAGGTCCTTTCCAACCATAATGATTCTGTGATTGGCTTGTGTCTTCTCAAGCTGCTCTCTACACCACTCATTCAGAGAGCTATGCCGTTCCTGCAAGGCTGCGTTCCCCATGACTTTATCCTGCAACGCTGTTCTTACCATTAGCTACAGAAGTTTCAAGAAGGATGCATGGTAGTACTATCCAGATGAGAAACAAAGCATGAAGGAAAATAGGAACATATGGTACCTATAGTAGTTCAGGATGGAATAATGCAAATACTTCATTTAAAATACACAAACTGTAGTTTTCCAATAGTTAAAAAAAATAAAATCTACGTTTTCTTTTTCCCTAGAACATGGAAAAATCAGGAAGGAAAGTTCCATCTCTCCAATCATTTTCCAGGGCCAAGTCATCACTGGAAGTTTCTAGTCTCATTTCTACACATTAATCCAAGGCTTTCTCCAGACTTCTAGGACTAACACTTTCTACAAAGTCATCCATCCTATTCAAGTCTTGTGTTTATTAAGTGTTCTTGCAATGATTGAAAGACTGCTAATCAGCACCTGTTCTTCTGTAAGTTGTAATCTTGCTCTATCAAACTCCACTAAGCACTAAATCCTTTATTTCCAAGTCTAAACAAAAGCACTTCCCTTTTAAAGTATATCAGCATTTGTGTGTCAGTTTAAAGATTGTCTAACATGGTATTTGCTCATCACTGCCTCTTTTCCAGAAATGGATTCTTTGACTATCCCCCTGCTCTTTTTTTTTTTTTTTTGGTCAGGAGAGCTATCATCTATCTTGCTTGTATAATCCTGCAATATGGAGCAGGAGTGTTCTGTCAGCTATGCTGGTTTTAAGAATATTGCTACTCATTCTGAACTAGCACTTTGCAAAGGAGCCCCTTATATTTTATCTTAAGCTAGAAAGGAATAGTGGACTTTAAGAACTATGAAGGGTATTTACACAGTGGCTTAAAAAGCAAGTTGGAAGTGTTTGGCTATTTACTACGTTCCTGATTCTGATTTTCTTTTTTTAATTTCTGGCTAGCTCAATACAGCTAGTATTGAATTAAGTTGTTTTGGCATTTTGTATAGTGACAGCTGCAAAGCATTGGAGCCACCAACTGTTCAAACATGGCAACAGCTACCTAGCTTCTATTCCAGAGGAGTTTATACAAAACACAATGTGCAAAGTGAGTTCTGTCACCACTGAGTTTCCTTCATTACTTAAGACACAATATTATCATAGTCATTCCACCGAAACTCTGAAAACTTTGTATTTGATTAAAAAAATATTTATCTCATGTTCATATTGCTACCTCTAAAGATACGACCTGAAAGATATGAACTTAATACCCTAGAAGCTCTTTGTGTTCTCCTTTCAATTAAACGCTCAAATGAAAGACAAGTTACTGATAGAGGTACACAGTAGGTGCAGTTCCTTGTGCACCAGTTCATAAAAGCAACTTTATATAAGCCTTTTAGAAATAATCTTAGACTTACCACTGCAAACAATTATATCCATAATTTTCAAATACTTAGTGGCAGTTAATTAATAAACTAATCAGCAAAATAGAAACATTTTCAGAGCACACTGGTAAAACAAAACACATGTTCTGCTCAAAGTATACCTTGACGCAATTGCCAATAATTTTTCTTGATTTTTAATGGCTATCTTGAACTTTTATCTTCAAATGTACTGATTCCCCATATATCATTTCCTCACAGGGTCTACTTTAACCATGAATTTCTGTCATTGAACTGTACCAACTCAACTGAGACAGCCAAATGTCTCAGCTGTTCCAAGCTCTGCCATCCTGTGGAGTTGAATGCACCATTAGCAAACTTGCTGATGATACCAAACTGGGAGGTGCTGTTGACTCTCTCAAAGGGCAAGAGGCCTTGCAGAGGGATCTGGATAGACTGGAGCATGGCTAAGCATCAATAGCATGAAATTTTAAAAGTCCAAATGCCAGACTCTGCATCCAGTGTAAACTGGGAGAAGAGCGTCTGGAGAGCAGCCCTGCGGAAAGGGATCTGGGGGTGCTGGTTAACAGCAGGCTCAGTGTGAGTCAGCTGCGTGCCCTGGTAGCCAAGAGGGCAAACCGCATCCTGGGATGCATCAAGCACAGTGTAACCAGACAGTCAAAAGAGGCGATTATCCCACTGTATTCGGTGTTAGTGCAGCCTCACCTTGCGTACTGTGTGCAGTTCTAAGCCCCATAATTTAAGAAGGTCCCTGAATGCATCCAGAGGAAGGCAACAAAACTGGTGAAAGAGCTGGAAGGAATGTTCTACAAGGAGCAGCTCAGGACTTTGGACTTTTCTAGTTTAGAGAGAAGGAGGCTGAGAGGGGACCTGGTTGCTCTCTACATTTTCCTGAGAAGTGGAGAGGTAGGTGCTGATCTCTTCTCCCTGGTATCCAGTGATAGGACACATAGGAATGGTTCAAAGCTGCACCAGCGCAGGTTTAGACCAAACATTAGGAAGCATTTATTTACGGGGGGGGGGGGGGGGGGGTAAACACTGGAACAGGCTTCCTAGAGAGGTGGTCCATATTCCAAGTCTGTCAGTGTTTAAAAGGCATTTACACAATTCCCTTAACTTGCTGTATTGTTTTGAAGTGATGAGGCAGTTGGACTAGATGATCATTGTAGGTTCCTTCCAACTCAACTATTCTATTTTCATCTGAATTCAATCAGCATCAGTGAAAGAACACCTGAACAATGTGAGCTTTTAAGTTGATTGAGAATTTTAACCAGGCTACAACAGCATCTAGTGCTAATTTCAGTTTGCAAAGCATTATGGAACAAGCTGAGTCTCTATTACAGCACTTCAGTCTTGAGATAGCAGATAGGACAACAAATAAACTGCAGAAGCAATCTACTAGGTAAGGCAAACACCCAGCTCAGCTATGACAAACCCAGAACTTCTTACAAGCCAGATCAGTTTTACTTCATCTTAACACAATGTTCTCAGTAGCGTGAAGTAATAGCTCAAGCATCTAAAAAATTATTATAAACACAACTGAGGTAGAATCTACAGCAAGAAGAAATATCTTACTACATCAACTATTAGAAGTTTCATGACAGCAACTTTTCTTCAGATATTTTAAGCCATCCTAGCTCTGTTACCATTGTATGACCACCTAATTCCTTGATGGAGAAACAAGACTCCCTCATGAGCATATGAGAAGAGCTGTGGCAAAGTCATACTACAGCTCTCCCCTCTCAGTATCCCAACTGTAACAGCAGATCCCTAGGAAAGAATATAACATTTCCCCTCCATGTCTTTCCAACCATCCGTGACTTCAGAACTACTTGAATTACTGGTCACTTTCTTTAAACATCCCTCAATGGATTCCACTGTCCTCCCTGCCCCCAGTTTTGTCCAATAGCAACCCTCACCACTATCAACACACTAGGGCATCTCTCCATGTTTGCAATCCAGCTCAGCTAAGGCAAAAAAGCTCACCCTGACAGTATTTCAGGATTTCAAACAGAGAAAGCCTTATGTCCCTTCAGATTCAGCACCTGCACTGTCAAAGGCTAACTTAAGTTATCAGAAAATGCATTCAAGCAAAAAACAGTTTCTTCCCCTCCCAAACATGTTTTCCTGGAAGAATTTAGTTCCATAGACACCACCTATGAGGGAATACATGTGAAATGATGTTTTGTCAAGCTATAGTGATTCCTTCTTGCTTGCTGATCATTTGTAGCAGATATTACACAGGATGTCATTTCACTAACAACCTGTTCTTTGCCTTACAATTTGTGGATATAAGTATATATACTCCCTTCTGTATGTTAGTAGCATTCTAGTAGCATTCCCATATGCATATATTTAAACACAGAATAAATATATGTATCTATAGAGACACATATACATATTTAAAGAGATGAAAAGTGTAGACTAGAAAAACAGTCTACAAAAAAGCTGTGAAGCTGTGAAGAAAGAATATTTCCTGAAGTCTGAAGAAAATAGGAAAGCTCCTGGTTTGTTTAGAAGACATTCCTCAGCCCCCTCAAGGGCAAAGATGTAACATCATTTGTGAGCATAGTTAGTTGTTGACCTTGTATGCTCAGGGAAAGGCTGAAAAAAGTGAGAGGAAGTCAGAGAAATTGTAAATATCTGTAACTTTATTAAATGTCTCCCCCGAAAATGTTCTATGGGATCCACAGTAGTTATTAAAATTCTGCCTAACATACAGCAAGTTTAAAGTAACATTTTAATATTACTAAGCAATGCTATAACAGGTTCTTAGTTATCTATACACTAACAGTGGGATGGATAACTATAGGTAAGGGGAACAACATCAGCACCTCTTGCAGTGACAGACTCTGACTCTGGAGAAGCACAGTTGTGGTATAAGAAAAATATATAGTATGAAATGTTAGCAGTACCGAGGTCCAATAATTTACTTGACTTGAAGCTAATTGAAGGCAAACTGCCAAAGTTGTATTTTAATTTAAAAATAAGATTCCTAGCACGTTAGAAACAAACAACACACCCCAAACCCAGCAGTGAGTCAGAAGACTGTCTACATACATCCTCCAACCTCAATCCTAGAATCCTAAAATCCAAGCCTATGGGGAAGATAAAAATTTGAACAGTCCACACCTTCATAGAGTGGATAAAGGACCTTCAAATTAACAACTTTGACTCCTGTTACTCATATTGTTGTGCAAGTTCTAGGTATGAACACAAAGCCACCTGCTCAAAGTGCTGGACAACCTGTGACTGGAATGGGACCACTCAGCAGCTGTGAAGCAAAAGGTATCTATCAAATGTTTCATCAAAAGGACTGATCATCTTAAAATAACTGAGTTTCATTAAATGAAAGTAGCTCTATTACAACAAATGCTAATCACATTTTTAGGTTCATCTTCATGAATCAGTGTATTTTTGGAACTATATATCAAAAAAGCACCTGTTTTGTCAAAGTCTCTGCATTTAATCTGTGAGATCATAGCTAACTATCTCTGAGTTCATATCTTGTATCCCTGGACATACTGGGAAGATTCAAAGCTCCAAAGGTACTCAGGTTGGAAGCAACATGTTAGATGGACACCTGTCAATTGTGATTTTACCTACTTTACAGGCTGCCAAAAAGAAGGAATCTGAGCATCACTTCTAGGTCTGATGACCTAATCTGTATTTTGCTAGAGGCTGTTCAGCAAAATAAATGTGACAAGTACTCCTCTTCATCAATGCTCCCCTGCTTAACACATCCCCTCCAAGTTCTTCTCTTTTATTCACCCAAGTACGCTTAGTATTCTGGTATTTTAGGCTGAAAGTCTCCTTTTCTAATAGCATCATAGTGGACTAGAATACTTTTAAATGTAACAAAGTTGAGGAAGACTGGTACAAATGCTGCACTTTCAGACTTGTTGGCAGATCTAGGAAAAGGAGTCAGAACTCTTAGCAAAAGGCAAACATAACTCTGATACTAGAACAGACCAACCAGATCAATCAGTATTATCAGCATCTATGTCCTTCCCATTCATGAAATTCCCAGAATAAGGTACACACAAACTTCCCAACTATGTATCAGGAGCACACCAGAGGCCCAGACACCAGGGAAGTTTTAATTTTGTTTGGGCCATAAAAAGATAATTGATGAAGATGTTCCCAGTGAGTAAAATGGAGATATACCTCTCACTAGCAAAGAGTGAAGCAGTTATCTGCGGCTCTGACGGGGTGTCCAAATCATATGGGAAATTCAACTGCTGATTAACACACCAGTTCTACAAGGTTACAGCTACCAAAGGTGAGAACAGTACACACACCCTGCCTTCCCAGTCAAGCACAAGATGGTGTTGCTCCCCTACAGAAGTGACACTTTGTTATCTTGAGCACATGGCACGCCAGCTCAAGTCCTGGTATACTGAAGTGCTGCCTTTATTTCTCTGAATACCAGGGAACTTGGGTGTGAGGCCAAAACATACACACAAACAAGAAATTCAAGGCAACCCGGGTTAGCAGGAGACTTTCAAAAGGTCATGCTGCCAAGCATGGGGTTAGTCTCATCACAACGGCAAGGACCACTTAATCACAAGGAATGCTTCTTGTCCCAATCCAGAATCGTGGTCTGGGAGTACCATCTGGTGGAAGCTGTAACAACAGCTGTTACTACAGTGGTTCTAAGAGTGACTGATCTAGAGTTTTCTGATTTGGGCATAAAGGAAAACTTAACAAGTTTCTCACTGTCGCTCAGTGCTCAAGGCCAATATAAATTAAAAAGCAAACAACAAACCAAAAACCTGAGAAGGGACAAAGAATAGGTATTTTAATTCCCAGCTTAGTTTCACTTAATTTTTGTAGCTTTTATCCTTTCAGCATATGACTTGCTATAACCAAACCAAATCTAGGTTTTGCCAAGGATGGACCTTTAGAATGTCCCCTGCTTCCTCCTCCCTACTCCCCAAAAATGTGGCTGTGCTGCACTGAGTTTCTGGCTGAGAGAATATTCTTTGGTACCCACCCCTACAGTATCCAGCTCTGTTATTTCCTTCTCCGTCTCTCAGCAGAGAGGGAAGAAATATAGAAGCACATTTTTATACAACTTCAGTCTAGGTTTTGGTCCACTCTGCTTTATCAGAACTCTCTAGAAGATCACTGGTAAACAGCCCTTTTATCCATTTGTTGTTGAGATACTTTGGCAAAGGCTCCCTTGCAGGGAAAGGGAAGGGGCAGACTTTCTAAGCTCCTTCAGGCTATAGAGAGAAGACTCAGTTTATCACTAGTAGAACTCTGAAATACATAGTCCATATGTTTCATGAAGAAAGCACATCCCTTAAATTTCTCTTGAATGCTAGACAGTTCTTTTGTTTCTGCAATGCCTGTAGGAATATGCTTATGTTCTTGTTAGCTCCCCATGCTTCCTATAAAAGAATTAAGGTGGAATGTAACCGAATTTGAATGTCCTAGAAATCTATAGATTTCTAGAAGTAGGTGATCCCCAACATACTATAGCTTCCCTATCCCCAAAGGGGAACAGTCCTACAAATCAATACACATTTTAGACCAAACTCTTTAGTACAAGAGAACTAGCAGAACTACACATGTGCTTAGGTGGAGCAGATAATTTTCAAATGACTCCACATGGCTGCAGATACCTAAATGAGGCTCTGACATACAGACATCAATTACCCAGCTGTCAATACTGAATGCCTCAGTATATACTGTGCTGTTCACAGCTCCCATAAACTATTTACCCAGGTAACCACTCACATGTCAGAGCATGAAGTATGTCTGTCAAGGCCAGTGATGCTGCTTGAGTTTGGGTGGGAATTACACTAGTAGATGAAGGGTAGAGCTTGGATTCCAGGTTATGTTGAGACACGCTGTTTTGACAATTGCTACATGAAAGTAACCCAGAAAGGCATCCACTCAGTGTTAAGAAGGCTTACTTTTTCATGTACTAGGCTACACTACCAGGAAATGACTTTACAATTTGGGATGAAAGAGAAAGTAGTGTTAATAGAAGAGTACAGTCATCTTCAGTTGGAATCCAGGACAGTCTTAGAACATACCATCACAAAATACTACAGAATGTTCTCCAAGGCTTTGATTCCTTTTTAACCACTACTCTCCATTCTCACAGTGAAAAATTATGAAGAAAAAATTATGAAGAATATTGAAAAATCATGAAGTTTTTTACTTCTGTGAAAAGAAGCTTGAAAACCACCAATTTGAAATAGCAACCTATAAGGACGCTCAGTATCCAAGAAACTACAACCAACTCATGCACAAAGGCAACTTCTTCACTTACCTTCTTCATGGAATAGTTAAAAACTGTAACACTAACACTCCCACATTTCCTCCCCTATGTGTCACCCCTCTTCACCATCTAAAAAGCAGACTGCCTCTCCAACCACACCACCTCCCCAACCCCCCCAAAAAACCTCACCAAAACCAAAAACCCATGAAACTTAATCCTCCCTATGTATAATGTATCACCAGAGCAGAACGAGATACCTTAGGAAAGTAAAAAATACTCTGGGGCCCAATCAACAGCCATGTTAGGATATGACAATGAGCAGGCATTTAGAACAGTCCACTGATGTAGCAGATAAAGCTCTGGAGGCTTTTTTCACCTCTCATTTCTCTGGAGGAAAAATTAAATCAATCCAAAACACCCCTACCTTCTCCTCTCACCCCCCCTCCCCCAACCTGACATCCCAAACAAAAAATAAAGAACAGCACAAAAGATTTCAGTCTCTTGTAATCAAACTAGGTTTGCAATACATGCAACTGTTGCAGTATTATAAACCCAGAGTGGCAAAACAGTACTTATCTTCCAAGCACAGTCTAACTTGTCGCTTTCTTGAAGAAAGCGTAGTTCAACTCTCCCCAACATACAGGGTTCTGCTCCAATAATATTTTTCTTCCCCTATTCTAGCCCTAAGGTTAAACCTCCATCCATCTCAACCTCCTCTCATGGTTAGAAATGCTTTAGTCACACAAATATAGTATGAATAAATGCATTTTTCCCCTCCAAATTCCAAGTGCAGTACATATTTGAATCCATATATAACTGCAGCTTTCTACTGACTAGGTGCTTAATTATTGCCTGAATCTAATAAACCTTAAAAAGGGACAAAAATATCTTGAATAGTAGATATCAACAAGTGAACATCTGTTGTCAAAGTAATCAGTACAATCCTTAGACACGAGTTGCTAGGAAATAAAGGTAAAAAGAAACATCCTCATTGAGAATACAGCTTCAAACAGGAGCTGACTCAGACCTGGCTAGACAAAGAACATGCTCACTTTTGTTTGCACTCATCTCCGTGGATAACCCGTATTACAGATTGTTCATGCAGTCTTCCTGAGCAAAACCTGCTTTCACTACCCTGCTAAAGCAGCCTCTCAAATGCTGCCTACTACGATCTATTCAGAATTCAACCATTTGATTTCACCTAGGACCAGTGAGTTTCTACAGATGGAGATGTGAACGAGAACTGGAAAGAACTACTTCCCTGACTACTTCCCCAGTCACCCAGATATTGAAGCACAGAGACAGGCAGAATTAAAAGCCAAATTGGTTTTAGCATTTCTAGTCCCTGTTTCTCAAAAAGTCAGAGGTGTTCCAGGCTTACAGGTTGACTGTTCAAAATACTCGAAGGACTTCTGGTATGTTTGTTAATCAAGACAACTCCAGAACTGAGAGCTACATTAATTCTTGCAATTATGTCAGTAAGCATATCTGGGCTTTCTAATACCTAACCAGTTCTTACAGTGCACTCACCTGCACAGAAATCCAGTTCAACACTTTTAGAAACAGTAGTTTCTAAAACAGTGACTGCAAGGTCAGGGCTAAATCTCTACTAAAAGATGCTGACAAATACAGGGAGCATGTATTTGGGGATGTACTGAAGAATGTTAAAAAGCAGCTGTATGACCTTCAGACTGGTACAAATAATGAAACAAGCAGTTCAGAGGGCACAACTTGCTCACGAAAGTTAACCACCCTGTGCAATATTGGAAATTCTGTAAGCCCCT
The DNA here is from genome assembly GCA_032159205.1 of Eurystomus glaucurus suahelicus. Classification (NCBI taxonomy): domain Eukaryota; kingdom Metazoa; phylum Chordata; class Aves; order Coraciiformes; family Coraciidae; genus Eurystomus; species Eurystomus glaucurus. The sequence continues at coordinate 8,252 of JAVFHW010069522.1, read as the reverse complement.
GTTGTAGTATTTCTACGTGATGACTGAGGGCACTTCAGACAAAATGCTAAGGAAGACTACTTCCTGCCACAGACCTCGAGAACATTAGCGTAATGTCATTTTGAAGAGATTCATGACTTGCAGTGGAATAGCTGTTTTGATAGACATGTACTCATGACTTGGCTTTTCTACTTCCTCTAATAATACTGATGTGAATAACTACAGTTCTGGGATTCAGTTATCTCACTCATTATACTATATCACATCAAGAACTATTTAACATAATCCAATCACACAGCTCCACCCCAAATATAGTAACTTTCAATCATAAAATCTAAGTATCAATTACTAATCCATCAATATGTTTTCCAAAACCTTTTGCTAATGAGAATTAAGATTTTACCTAAAAACTCCTTAGCAGAGCTTATCACACACCAACACTTTTTAGACACTTAAGGAAGTTGTCCCTAAGCCATTTTTGTTTCATTATGAAGCCTTTGTTTCAATGTCTTGACTGAATAAGAGAAATCTGATCAACCACCTAGTAGTGCCAATTTCTAGAATTTGACTGTAGAAAATGAGATACTTAAAAGAATCCTCCCTTTAAAACACAGCTTTTTTTTTGGTCTTTGGAAACAATTAGTAAAGTATAAATACTTAAGTCCACAGAGATTTACAGGGTTTAACACAAAGATTTTCAATTTCAGAGTATTTATAAGCTTTCCAAGTATTACAGTAATATTCAGAAACTACAAAGTTAAAGTTGGTTTCCCACATAACACATGGGGCTTTGCCAAAGTAGTGTGGAGTGGGGAAAAAAAAGACAAAAAGAAAAAATAAAGAGATACACATCAAAACAACTTACTAGTGACTCAAGACTTCCTAAGTGCTCATGTTTTGCATCTCTGCAAGAGGACAGTTAAAGAACTTGGGAATTGACTTGAAGAGAGCCGGTCCTGTACAACAGTAGAAGCAGCTGTCCTTCCGCATCAAGTACACTAAGCAGGAACTAGTTAAATTGTTCTATACCAGGAAAAAGCACTGCCATAAATGCACTTAAAAGATGTGGGTATCTGGAATCTTTTAAAGATTCTATAACATGTCATCCAAAGGATTTCTTATTGTTGTACAGTGCCTTAGCCATTGTTAAAATCCAGACCATTTCTATCCAAACTGCTGACATGCCCCACAGCAGGACAGTTGCTCTAACATTATTGTCAGTCACAGCAGCGTACAAGGCATAGAAAATAGATTAAGTAACCCAAGTTATACTAGTTCCCTGCCTTAACTGAGCTTTCTACTTTTTCTTTTCCCATCCATTCTTGTTTTCGCCTTCCCTACCTTTAATGGCATCCTTGATTGCCTCCCATCTCCGAGGGAATATCACACTTTTTTCCAGCAGGAAACAGGTCCGCATAATTCCACTGCAAGTAGGACATGACCAGCTACCACTCATCTGCAGGTCAGATTCCCTGAAACACACACCTCTTCAACCAAACTCACAAGAGCACACTTATTTTCCATTGAAAATATACAGAGACTAAGACTCAAGCATTTGTCACAGGCTACTTTTTGTCTTTTCAAACATTGCTCCATTGGGAGTCCACACTATACATTAATAGCCAGCATTAATCAGCTAGCCCAACTGACAGTAATCAAACCCACGGTCTGAATCCAATATGCACAAAACACCTATCACCAAAATAACCATTTCTTCATTTCAGTCTCAGCTCTGCTCACCAAACATGTAAATATCTTGTTCTGTGCAAAGTATGTTGGCCACATAGTAAGAAACATTAACATTTTTTTTTTAATTAACTTGGGAGATTCCTTCCCTTAGCCCCAGTGGGTGCCTAAACCCAGCAGTCTGTGATGCTTGAAGGACTTCTGGTCACGAACAGAAGTGCTAATCCCTTCAAGTCACAAAAAAGACATTGAAGGTTATCCAAATTACATCTATTTGCATTTTCAGCTTTGTCTGTACAGTTTGCTACCCATTTAAAGAACATGATTCAGTTCATAAGGAGCCCAAAGTCAACTTGTAACCAAATATTCTGTGCTGGGACACTTAGACTTGAATTAGTCATGCCATGTCACCCTAGTGAGTTGAGTGTAATTGAAAAACCCACAACAGCCCACTCAAGAAACAAAAACAAAAAAAGAAAAAAAAGGTGAGCCTGAATTCACAGAATTGTTAATCCATTGTATCACTTTGGGAAACAATGCAAAATTAAGTTTCATTTAACAGCAAGAATGAAAAGTGGGGGTTTTGTTTCGTTTTTTTTTCTCCTTAGGTGTAAAAATCTAGACTAACAGGGAGGATCACTTTACTCAGTCTCTCCTCACATGGCCACTCATCAGTTCCCCTCTAGCCAGGGACCCTACTGGCTGTAGCCATTAACAGCCTTGTATTAAACCCTCTTAAGAAACCTAACTTCATTCAATATATGCAACATTTTTTTTTGCTTTTCAAACCATCTCCCAAACTAGGAAGCTTCAGAACCAGTAGCATGTGAGATCACATGTCTAGCCTCATCGATTCTAGACAGACAACTCTCATGCACCATGGTAAGACATACCAGTCTCACCTCTTCTCCTGCTGACCATACTAACCGAGGGAATACAAATGCTTGTTAGCACTGCACCACAGATGTAGAAGCCACAAGTGCAGCAGATATGTATCAGGAAGAGTAGTATGTAGTAAATCAAGTAGAGAATCCTAATGGCACATTTTTTTCTTCTCAGTATCTTCTCTTTTAGACATCAGCCAAAAAGGTGAACAGGAAAGCACATGACCAGAAATCTAGACTCATTGGAGAACCGTAGATTCCATAGCACAGCTATGAGGAGTCACAACGTGATGCAGTCCACTGCTTTATGATTAGTTGCTTTATCTTGCATACCCATGATATCTCTGTTTTATATACACTGAATAGTATTTGCCTATTCATCTGAAGCTACTAAAACCAAACATTTAGAGAGAGGAGAAGGCTTCGGGGAATTAATTCCAGTCTAGTGCTGGGGGGGACAGGAAGGACAAAGGTGGTGTGAAAACAAACCCTGGAAGCCAAGTTCCAGATTCAAAGCAAGCTGTGGGTCTTTATAAGACTTTGCAGACATGACCACTTATGAACTACACCAATACAAGTAACATATTTTAAAGATGAGAATTAGTGAAAAGTAGAACATAGAGTGTTGCATTCATTTTCTCCTGATAGTGCATCTGCTATGCAGGAGATACAACTCTGTGCTGCCACAGCAGGGGATGTCCCATTCTAGTCCTATGTTCATTTAATGCCTATGAACTAGCTATTACTCAAAATGTCTGCTCTGACAGTCATCTCACTAGTTGCTTTGATATTGCAACGTCAACACAAGAAAGTAAATTCTAAAGAACTGAGCTGTTTTTTCAGTATCATCCAGCGACAAATTGGTGAAAAACAACTGCTTAATTCCCCAGTATGCTTTCAGATACTAAGAGTGTACAGAGAAGTTTTCTATGGTTAACAGACAAGGTTTCCCTTATAAGGCTAACTGAGCTATACTAGAACTTCAGGCAAGTTTAAATACTGCTTGGAATTTCTTGCTTTTTGTTTAGAAAGACAGACTAAGTTATACTCTTCCTGCATAATACACATTAAAAAAAAAAAAAAAAAAAATCAATTTAGCAACTCCTGAAAATCCATGCAGGCTTATCTTTGTTAGTGCTAAGCTCACAGTTCATATGGCTCAGATTAATTCATAGCAGTTCACTTGGAAAATTATTACCTGTATCAAAGCCAGTAGAAATAAATAAGCTTCTCATCCACGTCAGTGTTTCAACAGACTCCACTGAACACATCTGCAGCAAATGCTTCTTGGTATTTCTGCAGGGTTTTTAAACTGGCACTTGTTTTAGCTACCTAACCACTCCCTCAACCTTCTACAGAAACACTGGTGACAAGACTCAGCTGACTTCAGTAAAACCAGCTGAACGTAGCAGCATTATTCTCTCCCTACCATCTTCTGTCAATCGGAGTTCAAGGTCTCATCTATGCTGAAACTAATATACACAGTATTCATGCTCATTTCTTAAGATGTTCAAGTGACTATAAAAAATAATTTTACACACAACTTGATGTACAAGGCAAGACTGTATTAACTTATTACATTCCCATGAGAAAGCTACCAATACATTAAAATTAGTTGAAACAGCATAAAAGTATTACAGATATTTTCAAAAGAGCGATTAACTTGAAACTTCTCATAATGTGTTATATAAGTCAAAGCCATACCGAAAGCATGCAAATAAGACTGATACTACAGTTTACACAGGCATTGCTGTAATTGCCCCTTGACTAAAATATAGCTTACCATGTCTTTAAAATGCTGTATGACAGTTACAAAATTATTCCTCACAGATTGGCACCATTTAAAAGTATCTTTTGGAGACTGGGCAATTAAGATTAAATGATGGAAAACATTAACAAATGTCACATAGTTTGTGGTCACACAAAGGTATTAAAACTAGGTACACTCTAGCATACCTGATGGGCAATTTAAGGCTCCATGGGCATAAAAACTGCTTCTGCAAGCACTCAGTTTTAACAAGCTTCATTGTCTAACATACATCTTCAGGCATTTCAAAATGTGATGCTTACACAGCAGTATAAACATCATCACATATTAAATGAATGCTTCCTGCATTTCAACTTTTAAGAATATTACTTTTACACTCAAAAAGGAGTTAAACCTGCCATCACCAGAAGATTACTGAAGAAACTTATCATACAGAAATCAGGACAAGACACGTCTTCATCTGCTGACTTCAATGACACACGCTTCCTCTAATCAGCAAGACTAAAAAGAAAATTAAGCATGGCTAAAAGAATAATTTGGGTAAGAAACCCATCTGAGTAATAAATCCTGAAGAAACAGGGATAGAAAAAGCGGCAGAAATTGAGTAACATAAAAAAAAGCTTAAGTTGGCTTGGTTACTTCAGAAAGAAACTTAAGAAAAGACAAAGCCATCTATGAATTTTCAACATCTTGCTAGAGGACAGAGTAATGTTCCAAGGCAGCATTGCCATGTACACTGACTGACTCTGGAAAACAGTATTGAACACTCTTAGGAACAATGACCCATTTAGCTTAGTATTCCATTTTAATTTGAAGTACAAACAGCATAAGCAGCATTGACCCAAATATTCTTAAGTTTTCCTACCACCAAGGAACTCTGGAGTACTGTATAGGGTCTGGCAGCTATAGGAGACAAATTGAGTTCTTTGAGTGTACAGCATTATTCCTCCAGAAGCCTGCTTAAGGAAATGAAAATGTTACTGTTTGAGCTACAAGTGTAGTTTACCAACATGCAGCTCATTCAAAACCTGTTGAATGCACCACCTGAAAGATTTGACATTGGCACTTCCTTATAGAGCCAGTTACCACATCTTCCTCAACCAACCCCAGCTTCTTTGAAGCAGTTACATGGATGAATTTTCCCCAGGGTAAGCTCTTCAGGTAGCTCAAGAGATGTTTTATTTCATTGCTACGCATCACATGCTAAGTGATTCACTCCAACAGTTTTGAGCTGACCACTGTTACATTCACTGCGAACACAGACACTGTGCAGGAAGTGGACACCTGACTAGTATTAAACATTCCATAGCAAAGGAGCAATTAAGGCCCTGCCTGTACCCTCATTTATTAGTCTTGAATTTGACAAATTCTGGATGGAAGAACTAAGGCTAAAATGGGCTCTATTACCAATCAGAACATACAGAGTTTCAATACAATAAAGAGCATTGCAAAAGAAAGCTTCCAAGTACTTAATGTAATTTGAATTTGAGAAGCAACCTTACACTGAACAGGTTAGAACCTTCATCCAAATTTTCTGATACCTAAGATGTATTTCTTCGCAACAAATTCATGAAGAAACTGTAAACAAGCATCCACCTCAGTTTAATAGAAAGCTAGGAATAGTAATCCATGCTCGAGGATTTCAGTAAATACATACTGTCAGCAACAAATCCAGCACATACAAACACGAAGCCAGATACAGAAAATGAAAGTCTGGTTACACAGACAATTACATGACATATTTTCAGGACAAAACTTAAAAAGTTTCCTGGATCAGCAAAGGAGAAATTCCTTAAAGCTACGAAGGTGTTTCAGCCTCTATCCCCACCAACCTCAACAGGCCGGGACAAGTGCAATACCACAGACACACACAGCATTGCAACTGATCCCAACCTGTGTAGAAAGGGGTACAATTTTTCCACGCTCACTGACTGACTTGTCACTGCCACAGTCAGTTTTGCATGGATTTGCACAGCAGAGTATCATACAGCTGGATGCAAACCTGCAAAACTAACCAGAGAACAGTGTTTAATTATACAACAAATAAGTTGTAAGACATGCCGCATATGTAGTTCTACAGCTAGCAGTACTTTAAGTGCTTATAATGCAGTAGATTAGTGAACACTACCTGCACTATAAGCACTTTAGTGCTACAAGAGCTGTCATTCACTAAATTGCTGTTAAAATAAGGAAGGCCACAAAATATCCCATAACCAGCAGAAAGCATTCAAACTCCTTGATGTAGATCATAACAGGCCACCATCAGTTTTGCATAGATTTGCACAACTACACTCTTCTTGTAGTGCAACTATGCAAAACTAACAGAAGACTGCAAAGCAGAAAACTACCGGAACATCTACAGTCTTAACCTGAGTGACTGGATGAAGACATAACTTCTTATGCCAGAAGGAGCACTTAGGGCAGTAGATGCTAATCTACTTCACTATCTGCACTAGATGCACCTTAGTACAAAAAGCACTTGACACCACCACACTGTACCTTTCCAATCTCTGAAGTCCTGCAAGATCTCCTGAGGCAGTTGTCAACATAATGCTACAAGTGCCTTCACTGCAGTAGGTTCTATATATCACTACCTGCACTGTAAGCACTTTGACATTACTCTGACGCAACCAGCGTTTTTAGCAATTCAAGATATGTTGTCTACCATGTACCTGCTGAAAGAAAAGAACAAAGTGAGTATTTGATCATGTTTTGAATTGCACACCTTTGACAACCAAGCTTTGGAACAAATATTCACACTGTTTCTGGGCTAAAGACCTCCTTCTTTCCGAGTAAGTTGAAGCAGTTCATTAGCCCAATCCAGGACTCTCATACGCATTACTAAGAGTATCAAAACCAATGTTGATTGACAGCAGAATAGCCCACTTGTGAAAATGACTCAACTGCTTCTCCCATATCATTCTCAGAACACCATCACAACTTGTCGAGATAAAAATACCTATTAGTTTTCAAAGACCAATCTGAAATAGGGTAAAGAACTCTCTTCATAAAAAAAAAAAAAGAATAAGGCCAGTAAGTATTTAAAGTTTATGCCAAATTCTAGGCAGCCGAGAATCGAAAAGTTATACTGAACAGATCCTACCACTAGCTTTCTAAAGTCCAGAAAGCACTGTTATGACACACCAGGTGCTTTCTTAAGTTTTCTAGTTACTTGCTTTGCTGGCAGGTTAGAATGTTTGCTGCTACAGCCACAGACACCCTGCCTCAAAATAAAACTCGTACCATCATATTTAGATCGACCTATCTAGCAACAAAGAGTAGGTTCTAATGATGGCTATAAAATATACTACCACAACCAAATTACAACTGTTTATTACAGACCTGAGTTTCAGTAAGCCAAAGTAGTGCTTTATTCAAAATTTTAAAGCACGTTTTATTCATGTCTCTCTTGCCCAATACTAATAGTAAGCTTAATGCTTTGAAACTACAAGAAAACCGTAACTTCCATTAGATTGCAAAAGGAGCTTTGCTCAAAACTAAAAAAAAAACCCACAACTCAAATACAGAATTTAAATATTTTTAGAATTCTTACTGTTCAACTGCTTTAGCTGGACAAATGAGAGCTTGAAAAACTTGCTTTACTCTCCTCTAAATTAGTGAAATTGGGGACTGCTACACGTGCTCCCCATCCCAAGCAACTCTTTGGAATGTAGTGCTCCCAAGCAAAGTCTCGGGCTCAACCTCATAAGCACTGGTTCTGCCCCTACATTTCTAAAAATGAAGTACTTAAAAAATTGAACTTACCATTTTCTGTAATAATTAACTTCCTCCACAAATACAGTACTGCAACATCCACAGAAAACTTCATTATTTCCCGCTGCACGTGTCGATACTGTAAAAAAAAAAAGAACAACCACCAAGTTATTTGCTTTTCGCTGCGGAGGAGAGAACAAAGTCACCGAGCAAGTTCCCGA
>JAVFHW010069521.1:1473-19932 GCA_032159205.1 Eurystomus glaucurus suahelicus | reverse complement strand
GCGGTACGGAGTCTTTCATCGTGCTTTACCGAAAAACTGTGTTTTCTCCTACCAAAGTGAAAACTTAAAGCGTGCCTTGGGTGTTTGAAAATACAGGGAACAAGGTTCCTGAGATGGGTGACAATTGACTGTGCTAGCATCGCTCATGCCATCACTGTAAAAAACGTATCTGCTGGCCTCCACCATTTTTCCTGTCCCTGTGGTATTAGTGGTGCTCTGCAGCTGCTGCAGGAGCCATTTGTTAGGGAATATACAAAGACTGCCCCAGTGGGCAATTGCGGAATGTTCTTGTGTCAGGGCACCTGGGAATGCCCCACTGGAACAAGGGTGACAAAGCTGCCATAAGCACCACCTGTTAAGAAAGAGGCAGATAGCTAACCTGATATACCTGTTGCACATTCCAGCTGAACCACAGCGTTCTCAATCCCTGCAAGCCAAAATATCCCATTACTGCTTTAAATATGAAAATAATACTCAAAAAGAAGGTCTGTTAGCAGGTGGCTGGTTGAAGTAGAGGGCAAAGATGAGACCAGAAAAAGTTCATGAAAGGAGATTGGGTCTTTGCAAGCTGCGTGGAAGGGGTAGGGTGATGAAAGTAGAAGAAGGTCACGACATTTGCCTGCTGCTTTCGCAATAAGGGAGGGAGGGGTAAGAATGTAATAGCACAGCCCAATGACATAAGGGCGTATTTTGTTTTGTTTAACAACAACAGCATAGTCTAAAGCCCTTATATACTTCCCCTAGTTGTATTTAGATTTGTGCTGTATTTCAGTGCCAAATTCTTTTATTATCTCTCACCTCTGCCTCTTAATTGCAGTCTTTTTCCTCGTAAGGGAAGTTTTTCTAAGCTTCAGCTCCTTTCTCCTGTAGTTATTGACAATTTCATGCTTCCTTCTTCAGCTACACCCTCTACTTTCTTCATCACGACACTCCCCAGCTCTGGAAGACGCTCTTGATTAAGGGCTGTTGCCCTCACTTCCTGTTATATCCTCCCTGAAACCTACTAGTTGTTCTATAAGAGGTTCTCATTCCAATTTCCAAAACCATGCCTGCCTTTTTATGTGTTTGTTGTTATCTCCTATGCTCTGTTTATGTTATGAGCATACCTTTCCCCTTGGTGTACTTGCAACATTGCCTTTAATTGGAAAACACCACATCACTTATCTGATGTAGCCACATCTAGGGTGGAAGGGATGAGGCTCTATTGATCTAAGTGAGGTGTCGACATAAACATGTAGGAGCAATTTCAGCAAAGAGTAGGAGGATTAAGCCCTACTTTTCCAGAAATTTTTCCAGAGAGTTCTATTGTTCATAGAAAGGGAATAAGATACTGCTTTCAAAAAAGCTTTTTCTGAAAACCAAACATACCAAACCGTGTGGAAATCAGTGCATTGGCTATTTGTTTTTAAGACTATGTGAGAAGAACATCATAGAATCCCCTAGCACGAGAGCAGCCACAGTGCTATCACAGAGGAGAGCATGATTTGGAAGGGGCTGGAGACCACTATGTTGTAATTATTCATGCTTCTTGGAAGAGCCCTTGGGCTCTTCAGTTAGGTACACAGATTTCCCTCACTGTCTCTCTCCCTTCTTCTCTTGACGGGTTTGATTTTGGAGTTCTTCTGTATTAGCTAAAAAAACTCAGTATAAAATACATAAACCTCAAGCAGAAAGACTGGATAAGTAGAAGCTCAAGGGCCAGCTAAGTTGAAAATACCAAAGCTGGTATTTTTTAACTATGAGTGGATAATACGTTTCCTGTTTAATTTCCAGACTTCAATACTAAGAAGTCATATACTTATAAAGCAACTCTGCTCAATCCAAATCCTCTTAAGAACAAAGAGAGCTATTTATTTTTATAGCTTGGAATTAATCTGCCCTTTATATATGAGGCACAAGGCACATGGGCATTTCAAGGTGTCCAAGAGCTACTTACTTTTCTCTGCTGAAGAGAATTTAATAATTCAACATTAAAGCAATGAAGGAAGTAAGAACTTAAGCAGTGTAAACCAGGCAGGTGTTAAGCTGAATTCTTTAAGGCAAGAAGTGCTGAAATCCAAAGAGCATCAAAAGACCATTGGAGTTAGAGGAGAAGTAGAGATAGTGCAGAAGACAACTGGAAAACAAGCTAATAAAAATACCCTATGTGCAAGAGGGAGTAAAGAGAAGTTGTAACTAGTGTGCTACTGAGGTAGTCAGGTAGGCTTCATTTTGTAGTACTGCAAGCTTAAAGAGGCTGATTTTCAGAGCTCACGTGCGCAACTCCAGCTACAGTCAGTAAACACTGTGAATGCATAACCATTCTGAAAAGCTGACCCTAAATGGTCCAGGAAATCTAAGGCAAAGACGATAATCAAGCCCCTTCATTCCAGGCTAGTCTTTCACCACAACGAAACACCCCTTGTTCCTTTCTTGATTCACACAGCCTCAGAAATACCTAAGTCTTTGCCAAGCTAAGCATATTCCATGGCAGTATTGAATAGTACTTCTCTAACAGACATAGTCTTAGTGTCTGTAGATGACAGACACTATAGTGACATAGTAATGCTTATGAAAGGGTAGTTTAAAAATCAGATTTTATGCTATTCTCAGTCCCGGCTCATATCACTAAATTTACAAAAGTCATTAAAAGTATCCTTGGCTTCTGCTTCAGCCAAGAAAAATCACCATGATCATCACTTGCTCCAACAGGGGTGTCATGACAGTAACAAAATTAATGTCTGTAAGTATTTTTACAAAACTTTACAGAATTGGTAAACATTATACTTATTCCATATTTTAGATTTGGCTCCATCCTTGTTCATTAGCTCAGTCTTGAGCTCTATGGTACCTTTGTACCTTGGCAGACAAGGAACATTGTCACTGTTTTTTAGGCACCTTCTGTCTTGGCACAGCAAATACAGAGATACAGAAAGGTTTCAGGGCTGTAGTTGTAGTAGATGGGTCTTCAACAGCTGTCAGCCTTTTCTTTGCCATGCCCTGTACTGCAGGCCTTTGTTTTGAGGCTGCAGCTGTCTTCTGGATGGCAGCACCCAAAGCTCTGATGAAACTCGGTTCAAAGTACTCCCCAAGTCCTTCTGGGGGAGCGTTTTTTTATTTGGCCTAAGATAAGCCATAGCATTTATAGTATGATCTCACACAGGGTTGCATTGATGTAGCCAGCCTGGTGCTCACCAAGAGTGGGGGAAATGAATGGGAAGGCCTTGCAATATCTTGCCTGTCACTGCTTCCAAAATTCCCATGCCGATGGACCATGGTCCAGGTGTGTGACAACCTTTGCATCAAAGACTCTCAAAGGCAGCCACTAGCATCTGTCACTATTATACCTGAACAGGAATGATCCATTCCTAAAATATAGCTGGGGCAAAAAGTAGCTTACATTATTTTTACAATAAAAAGTAAAATAATAATACACATTAATGCATTCATAAAGGCCCTGCACAGATCTTTATGTCTAAACAGGTCATATAAAAAACTGCAGGCAATTTGAAAGCTGTGTAACTACAATATAATTCTGTCCAAAGACAGCAGTTAAACTGATTTTTACATTTCTTCCGAAAAGTGAGAGCACTTCCCAAGGAGAGCATATTGTTTTGTCAGGGTGCAGAATGTTGTTTTACTCTCACAAAATACACAGAAATAATTTATTTAAAAAAAAAGAAAAAGATAGGAAAAATAAAAAGGAAGGAAACATCCCATAGCTGGCAATTTCTGAACTGCTTCATGGGTGAATATTGATTTTACATAACCCAAGTGAGAGTCCAACAAATACAGGATGCTTTCATCTCATGAATGTTATGCAGTCAGAATGATTTCCCTGGAGGGTTTCCCTCTACCTCTAAAACTTGTTCTTGCTTGCCATTAAAATAGCTGAAAGTGGAAGAGAAGGATAAGCTTAAGGGAAAGACACTGACAGGGGTGCATACAACCAAGACCAAATGGAGGTCTAGTCTTTAGGCCTTAAATATTGCTGACCCAAGTCATTCTAGTGTTTACAGCTGAATTGGGGTGTATTACTGGAATAAGGAACAAAGACACAAAGCAGCAGTAGTGTCGTAGAGCAGACACCATCTACAGTTGTAAAGTACGTTACATGTTATTTTCAGTCACGAGCAAGCACAGCCATAAATAAAGTTTTGGTCAGAAATTCAAGCTGCTGCAGTTGCACCAAACTTTTACTCCAGTGGTAATTTCCCAGCATCCTCATTTCCCAGAATTCTCATTTCAAACACTTCAAGAATACAAATATGCAATCTATGGATGCTGTTTTCACTTGCATCTTCTTTGGACATTCGTTTTAAATATCATTATTGGATTTAGGCATGCACCAGATCATGTTACTTTTTGTTATGAGTTGGGAAGAAATGCTTCAGGAAGTCACATTTGGACTTGAAACTCCATTGGTGAAATTCCCAGCTAGAAAACATTACATGTCTGTGGTATTTTTAGGGCAGGGAATTCTATTAATTGAAGATGCTTTTGCATATTACCTACACACCAGAGAACTTTCTGGTTTTATTCCCTAGTGCCAAAGACTCAAACCCTCTTCAGATCCAGTATGCATTTTCCTCTTGTGAAAACGGAGTTTTTGTGAAACTAATGGAGTTTTCACATTTAGCTGTGAAGGAATATTGTCATGGGCAGTGGATAAAAAGCATTTTAGACAACAGAAGAGGATGTTACATTACTTATTTCTTGTATTAGGGGAATAATACAGCCTATGGGGCCAATTACAATTAAATCATTGTAACATAAATGTAGGCTATATCAGTCCTTGATCTACCTTGATGGGATCTGTTTTTGAGGTTTACACTAGTCACTGATCATATACAATCATCTTCCAGGAAATTTTTGCCAAGGTTTTACTATTATCAGGATCCAAAAGCTATTAATCCCAGAGAGGGTGTGGACTGAGGACTGTTGCAAAATGGTTTGTGCAGTCTTATGAGCAATGATTCTGTGAAATTATGTAACGAAAATGTGTCACATTTCAGCTTCAGCTGAGACTATTAACAAGAAGATGTTTGGTTCTTAACGTTATAAACTATATACTAGACCACATAAAGCTTTTTTTCTTAGATACAGCCATAAAAAATAATTTCAAAAATACACAATGAATGTAGGAGTTTAAGTCTTCTTTCCAGAAAATTTGTTCTGAGTCTCAATGACAGTCAATAAGACTTCACTTTCTAAGGCCAAACTACAGGTTTTCCATGGCTTGGGAACATTTGGTCTAGCTATGTCACATATCTAACAAAAGACTAAGAAAATGTTTACTGATACAGTTTTACATACCAGTTTATGTAAGGACGTGAAATAGTGTAGAAAAGGCTCAGATGGGCAGGTGTAGTTAGTGCTACAACAGAATTACTTAGCACTTCGCTGGTGTAAATTATCAGTGGGATTGTACTAACTCCAAAAAAACTCTAAGCTTTCAGGGACTTTTTCCCTTCTAGTAGAAGTATTTTCTAGTTAAAGAATGCAAAGATTTTATGAGACACCAGGCAGGACTATAGCTGAGCTTCTGCAAGATGTCTCCTCTGATCCATCAACTCCCTTCGGCTGCGGACTCAGTAACTAATCTTTCATTTGCACGATGTGTAACTGTCTGCTACATTTCAGAATTTTCCTTTAGGGAGTATGAAGGAAACCTTGTCACACGACACTGTAATTCATTGCTCAAATTTTTAATTTCTGTTTTGTAGGCTTGGACAGCTGATTATAGGAGTACTCTCTACTTCTCCAGGAAAAAGAAGTTGTCATGTTTTTTCATGAGTATCTTTCAAAGAGAAGACAGATGCATTTGATGTCAGTGTAAGTTTCACCGACTGGGAAATGTTCAGTACTGCATCTATCCTTAGTTGTGAAACCTAAAGGAAAGGAGCCAGATTTCAACCAACTTTCATTGAAATCTGAATCAGTAAATAAAGTCCCTATATCTATGAAACATTTTGACTTCAGAAGGGTGTTTCAGTGTGCCAGTTGGGTAATTGCTATAGTTGTTTTATGCTGTAGTGACTAGTCCTCAATCTGTACAATTTGGCATCATTTAAAAAAAAAAAAAAAAAAAAAAAAAAAAAAAAGGAAGAAAAGGAAAGAAGTGGTACTGACTTGAAAACAGACATGAGTCTTTGTAAGTGAGAAGAGGACGAACTGAAGGACATGTGCCCACTACTCCAGAAGGGTTGTAACATCATAAATTTGGTCAAGGTGTCCACTCAAAGAGATGGATCTAGTCTAAGGACTTCATTGTAGTAGTTATTTTTCTGACTCTCAAATCTGCCTATAGAAGTCCTTTTGATATTTTAAGGTATGCTCTTCATCCGACGGATAACCAACTATTATTTCTTTAGTTTTAATTCTTTTTTTTTCTCCCAAGAGCCTCAGTCAAGATCAAGGACCCCATTTTGCCATGTACACAGAACAAAGAGAGGACAGGATTAACGTGGCCGCAGTTGTTTGGTTGAGTAGGCAGCTATGATACTGCGTTCTGCCCATGGTGCCAGCAGTGATGTTCTACTGAAGGGTCCCTCCTTATTCCAGCCTTATTCCATCCTGATTATAGTTGCTCTTGACAGCACTTGAGGATCTTGTCTCCATGTTCCCCTTTGCACCACCTCCATAGATTACCCCTAGCAACAATTTTTGTGCTGCTTTAAGGGCTTTCTGTTATATATATGTCATTGTTGCAAGCTGGCTGTTACCATATCTTGAGTAAACAAGTAACTTATGTTCACTTTCGCCAGAGATTGTCTGTGTACATTCATTCTGCTCCCACCAACTGTCAATAAACAGAGTGTTTACTGGACAGGCTTTTGTTCACAAGTACCTCCATCTGGCAAAAAGCAGAATGAAATAATTTTTCAGTTCACTTTGCATAGGAGCGCTTTTGATTCCTGGTATGTGTCTGGTGGTCTCTTAGAGCAAAATTGTTTCTGAAGTGGGTAAGTGCTGTGTTTTCTATCCATGACTGTCATTCATTGAGATGTCATGAGTGAAGAGACCATGAAGTAACATAGCATTGCTTAGACAACAAAGCTGACTGGAAGAATTATGCTCCAGGGAGGTTCAGCTAAGAGCACCTTTTTTGTATAGTTAGATTCTTGCTTAGTGAACTCCACTGAGGTTGTAAGTCTCTCCAGTTATCTCAGTGACAAACTTCCCACCTATCAAGCTGTGGGCAAGGCAGTTTGTCTGTACATAGATCTTATTAGCTTGGGTCCTGAAGAGACATCAGGAGAAAGGTGTTTGGGGCCTTTTAGGCTGTTTTCCATGCTGCACTACTCACAGCCTTTGTTCCTTATATCCAGACCAGCAAGTCTAATTTGTCTTGATTAGCTCAATGTGTAGTTTGTGAGTGTCGAATCTGAAGGGCTAAAGCTCATGTTCTGCTTTGGAAGAATGTTCTCCGTCAGTTAAGCTGTGGAATATCTTGCACAAAATATTGTGGATTATGAAGATAATACTGATAAAAGAGAATACTGATAAAAGAGAATACTGATAAAAGAGAAGTCCAGACAAATTGATGGAAGAGTAATATGGTGACAATTCTTACATATATGGTCAAGAAATTTTTGAGCTGCAAAATACTGGAACTGGGCAAAGGATTATACATACTTGCCATATTCTTACATTCTTTGCAAGTCTGTGGCTTTTGACAAAGGTAGATGGATACTGTGGCCGTTTTTGTGTTCTTATCGCACTCAGCTCACTACCATTTTATTTTGTAAGAGAAAAAGTTGCATAAAAGTCCCACCTTCGCCAAACACATTCCATCATCATTAGTACTCCCCAGGTCAGACTGCAGGGATTAATTAGCCTTCAAATCTTTTTCCGAAATGTTTCCTGAGGTGTCAAACGGATAGAGATAATAGCAGGATATTCTATCTGAGTTTTTGGAATTTTGACACTGGCTAGTTTGTCTGTTGGACATATCTTACAATAATTTATTCTGATGACACTATTTATACCTTAATAGGTATGATGGAGTCTTCCATCCTATATAGCATCCAAAACTCTAACATAGAGACAAGTTACCTTTAAGCAGTGCTGTCCACAAGTCAACTACTTTCTATCTCATTAGTAAACAGTGCATAAAAACAGGTGGCTTGGAAAAAAAAAATAACTAATTTTCCAGAAAGATAGAGATAGCATGGATTTTAATGCTATAGTCATTAGGCAAATAAGCAAATAACAGTCTACTTTATACTGCCTTTTCATCTGGCACAAAAAGTAACTCTAATTTTTTTGAGATTTTTGCAAAGACTTTTAGGTTAAAGGTGAGTTCTACAAAGAGTGAAATGATGTTGATGGGCAGGGAGCACACCAACCTCCATCATATCATGTTCTGCTGCGAGCACCTGACCTCTGAGTAGAGACAACTGGACTGTTCAGTGGGTCTTTTTGGTATTTTGTAGTATCCAGTCATGGACAGAAAAATATCAGCTGTCAGTAATGATTCCCAATGGACCTGCATAGCGTCCCCTGAGTTTTCGTGTCACTGCATGGAACAAAGAGCATATGATTTTCCATGGCACCTAATAAAAAAAAAGTTTTTTACACTTTGTGATTGAAAAACCACAAGCATAAAAAACAAGTCTTGAAAAAACTCTGTGATTTTGTTGAGCTACCAATGTGTATAGCCTCATCTATGGCTTTTTCTGGAATTCTAGGTTAAATCCAGCATTCCAGTCATCCTCTTCATATCTTGCTATGGTCCAAGTTACTAGAGAGATTACCTCATTTAATCTCCTTATGGTATGGCATGAAAGCTACATACAGTTCATTAGTAGAAGTATCAGCTGTGTGAGGCAGATAAGACTGTTCATGCTGCCAAGCAAATTAATTTGCAATTCACCTCTTCCAGATCAATATAATAGCAAACCTTGATGTCTTTAAAACAAAATGTATGGTAAACTTCGTCAGCATAGGCTTCCCTCTCCATTGCCAACAGAATAATCTCCCATCTACTAAATAAAGCCCAGCTGTTAGTGACAAGACTGACAATAATCACACACATTTCTTATTGTGTAGGCATAATTCAGGGAGGTACACTACCACCAGAAACTGGAAGCTATTCCTCTAAACAAATATATGGAATGCCAGTGATGATAATTACTAGTGATTATTCACTGATTGCTAATGTGGTCTAGATTTAGACATTCTGAAATAGAAACAGGCTGGCAGTTTTTCACATGGGTGCTTGTGGAGCTTAAATTTTTTTTTTTTGGCTTCTAACAATAACTCTTGGTAAGGAAAAAACTAGCATTCTGTAGCTGAAATCTCTACTGCCTGAGCTTCATACAGCTTTAGACTTACTTTACAGGCATATAATATTTCAACTTTGAAATAAATTGAACTCTAGAGGCAGAGGAGGAAGTGTTGCCTAAGGCCTGTTAAAATAAAGGATGTCATATGAGAAGATGAAATAAACTTTCTGGTAGAAGAGACTTACACTAGGTCAAAGGAAAAAGGGAAGCTGTTATAATTCGTTTGCACCCAGGAAGCTGTGCTGCATGAGATTTGTTGGAAGAAATCAGATCTTTTGTGAGACCAGATGGTACAGCTGGAAAAAGATGACAAGCTTTCAAGCACACAGAGCATTCATTAACTGATAACACAGATGTAGCAAACTTATAGCTAACCACAGAACAATACTGCATGTGTGAGTAAATAGGTCTCTCAAACCTTTCTGAAAAAGACTGCTTAGTCCTCCCCTCTATAGTCCTCTCTGTAGGGGGTTCAGGCACTCATCTAAATCTTATACACTTGAGTTTCCAGTACTGAAAGAAATGGGCATTTACTGGGAACCTGAAATGGCAGTTCATGTGAACCATCTGAAAACTGTTTTTTCTTGTGGGCTTTGTTGTTTTAGTTGTTTCATTCTTTTCATCTAGAACAAAGAGTTAATCTTACTGTGTGACCAGATCAGCACTAGTGTCAATGAAAGGGAGGGAGGAGGAATGCATAAGGAGGAGCGCTGCAGTTTTAGATCACTGTTAGGCCTCAAGAACATAGCAAAGAATTCAAGGAGAGCATCCTTGGTGCCCCTTTTTTCACTGATCGTGCAGGTAAGCTTTGTAGGTGTGTGAGAAAATTTTGAACATTTAAATGCTGGATTGAAAAGTTGTTTCAATTTCTTACAAATGTTCTTTTGCTAATGTGATGCTTACAGTAATGAGATTTTCTACAACTAATACAATTTAAGTAATATCAATTAATGTTGTGCTAATAAATCTGCATTCTGCTAAATGGACAGTTTCAGCTGATCTGAATTCTTTGAGAATTACTGTATAAAACTGGACAGTCTGATTAAGCAGAGCAGCGTGAAGAGGAACATGGTTGCAGATGGTTTGTGCCCTCAGAGAATGACTCTGATTTGATCCTCAAAATAGCATTCTCCCTGTCTGCATTTGTACTGTCTCTTCTGTGGCTCCTAGGATGTCTGCTGTCCGCATTCCCAGTGGCAGCATGGCCTCTGTACCGCAGCTGGCTGAGCCTGGCTCTGTGTCACATGGGACTTCTTCACTGATGATGCTCTCCACATTCTCTTCTGAGCCATGGACCAATCCAGCAATACAGAGAGAAGGAACAACTTCACCACCACTGTCTGGTGAACTGCTTCCCTGTTGTGTCCGTTTGGGGATAGAAGAAGACAGTCACTGTGGCTCTTCTCACCTCGCACTCTGCAGCTCCCTGTGAGAGAAATATGTAGTTATAAGCTAAGACTAATCCAGAGATAAGCCCATTGACCTTTGTAGGCTGGGCTATCTGTACACAGAACTATTATAGGTGGGTAACATACATATATTTTAGGTAATCATATGGTCTCGTATGGTGATGCAAATACTTTTGAGAGTACCAATCCTAATGACACCCTGATGATGCAAGCCAGTCTTATTATCCCATATTATAGGCTGTGGCATGGAAACAATAAATATGCAGCACAGGGTCATCCAGTCAGTATAAACCAGGGCAGGCAGTAGAACTAGCTACTCAAGCTCCAGACTAGTTTTCTACCTTCTGTCTTATCCTTCCTATCCCTCTATGCCTTTGCATGTGGCTGCATCTCAGTGCTCTTATTTTCCGTGATTGGTTACCTTGCACACTGGCTCAAGCAGGCATGAAATGTTGTGATCACCTGTGCCATGACATTGAGTTTCCTATTCCACCTTCATAAGAAAATTCTGAAACCTGAATCTGCAGCCCATATTTGCACTCAGTAAAGATAACATGATTAGACACACCATTCTTAAGCTT
The DNA here is from genome assembly GCA_032159205.1 of Eurystomus glaucurus suahelicus. Taxonomy (NCBI): domain Eukaryota; kingdom Metazoa; phylum Chordata; class Aves; order Coraciiformes; family Coraciidae; genus Eurystomus; species Eurystomus glaucurus. The sequence goes on along the minus strand of JAVFHW010069521.1, from coordinate 8,673 downwards.
CAACTTGTTGCATCTACAATGTATTTTAATTCAAAACTGTCTAATCCCAAAGACTTAATTTTAAGGACTGCAAATATATGCCTTTCTGCTGAGTAATCGTTGCTTCAGTGAGAAATAGGAAGCCTGAAAATATATGCTTGGCTTCTCAGCATGACCTATTGTGGCTCGCAACCATCTGTGTTTACAGTAAGAGATCGCCCACATGCATTAGTCTGTAAACATATCAAAACCCACAGCTTTTCTCTTTTTTTTTTTTTTTTCACTTTCCATCTATTGTAGTCTCAGGGTGTCACCATCTAGCTGTAAGTGTCTGCACAGATTTTTTTGTTGTTGAGGTCTAAGCAATCTATTAGTTCTCTGAGCTAGTGCTTTGAAGATGCCTTTGCATTACTGGTATTTGAAAAGATTATTAGATTATTGTTGTTGGTAGTAACAGAGCATTTATTAGCTGCCTGAAACCCTTCCTGGTCCTCTAGCAGTGGCTGCATATTCAGGTAACCAATGCATAATCAATAATCAGTCAAAATGTAAATGAGAGAAAGCCAAACCTGTCCACTTCCCCAATGTGTGGGGAGTGTTGGGGACACCTCAGTTCGGCATTTGGGAGGTCTCCATTTCACCATGTTAGCTGACTTCAGAATGTCAGCAAACTGTCTTTCTGTCCACCTCTGGAGCCAGGAATAGCCACAAAATTTATTTTGCAAACCAGTTATGTTTCTGCTAGACTACATACATATGTGTGAATGCAAAAAGACTGAAACCCCAAGTTTTGCTCTAAATGTCATTGGCAAAGAATGGAATTCAGATCAAATTAGGACTTTATATTTTTAATGAGATGTTATTAAAGAGCACACTCACATTTCAGGTAATAACCAGAAACACATTTGTGGAACATGTAAAGCACAGCTGTTCTTACCACTTTATGATGTCCAGAACAACAGAATCCCTACTTGCATATCTCTGTTCACAAAATACACAGTGCTTAGTGAGCATGGAAGGAAGTTCTGTGGTTGTTGCAAAGATGAAGAAATCCCAGCATATGCTAGCATCACAGAACTGAAGGCCGCTTGCAGCTTCTGAGGCGGCCTTGTCGTTGTCCTGCATTCCTAGCCACTTCACAACCACTTCCACTGCCAGAAGGGCGAGAATGTGAATTGCTGCTGCTGTGGAAGAAGCCAAAGCATTTGGTGCTGAGGAGTACAAATGAAACACAGCTCTGTGGCAGGTGTTTGGAAATGCATGTCATGCACGCCAGCATGTGGAGCACTGCACTGATTGCTGTCAGCCCTTTTCTTTCCCCTTTTCTTACCATGTCTTTTGTGACCTCCAACCATTGACTGATCTGATTAGCCAGATCACCGATGTGGACAGCACTTGGAGTCTGTTGCCTGCTTTGCCCCTTTGCTTCCTGTGTGACTTCCTTAAACCGATACATACAGTGTAACTGCCCTGCTTAAGCCTTAACTCTTTCTTGTCCCCTAAGTGTATTGAGAATAAAGCTTTATGAGCCTTATGAAATATGAGAAGTGCTTAGAACATACTTGAAATGCTTGGTTAAATAAAGCAAATATGCCCTAAAATTGGGGCATATGCAAGGCCATGGGATAGATAGATAGATAGATAGATAGATAGATAGATAGATAGATAGACAGATAGATAGATAGATAGACAGACAGACAGATGAGACAGAAGGACATGTCAAACACACCAATGTAAGCAAATTATGGTAAAGAGATCTATGATGAATTACAACATTGTAGGTAACAATAACTTGGCAATGGAGAACAAGAAGTTGCTTATCCTATTGGCCTTCACAGGAAAATTGCCTTGCAGTTTTAAAAAGTGGGAATATTTGGATGGGTAGTCCTGTATAGTAGCTGACCCCCTGTGCATTCACATCTCATGGTATCTTGTTCATGCATCCACGTTCTGAGAATGGAGTCGGCACTTCATGTGCTGGAGCTGAAAAGGCCCAACCTGGTTTAGTGGCAGGATGCTGAAGTGTTCCTTGGAGTGAGCACACTGAGGATGTACCGGTTTTTAAAAACCCAAAAGTAAAGTCAGAAATTTTCACAGATGAAAACGAGACTGGAACAGCTTATACAAAACCGGAAAATATTCTAAACTTGACCTTCTTAAAACTGTTGAGAGCAGAAAGTGAAATAAAAAGTTAAATTGTTTCTTCTTATGAATGATTATTATATTCTTCAGTAAAAATAATCTCAAAAACATTTTTATCTAGTGAATGTAGAAGCTAGAAACAGGCAAAATATTACCTTGTCTATTCACTAGTTACATTCTGCTGCATCACAGAAGAACAAATGTGATCTATCCTCTTAGAAAATCTCCTTTTCAATTAAAATAGTTTTGTGTCTTTGTATGGAACCAGAATGAAAAATCTGAGCTGCCTCTTGAACAGTATGAGCCTTAATTTTCCTACTAAGGACCTGTTCACTGCATAAGTGATAGGAATTCCAAATTACCTTGTCCCCTAAAGGGTCTCATAAACTGGTATGACTTGGACAAGGACATAGTCATCAGATTTTTTTGCCAGAATACCTGTGTGTCCCAGCTTGTCTGTTTCTCAGATGAAAGCTTCTCTTTGTATCTTTCTGCAAATAAAACTCAGAGCATTCATAAAACGTTTTCTTCATAGCTTGTGTACAGTCTAGCAATCCCTGGCTACATGCTGTTCAACATATTTAGTATTTTGCTTGTGTGTGAACAGAAATTTTCTTTTGGTTGTAAGTGGACAGTAAATGAAATGATTATTCAGGAAATATCTACACTTTATTTGTTTTTAGTTCTCCTTGACTTCATCATAAATATTTGTAGGAGAGTACAACATCCAACATTTTTCTCTCCATTGGCTAATGTGGAATTTTGGAGCTGGAAGAGTTATATTCAAGCTTCAAGAGCTCTTACTAATACACTGGCAAAATGCCATGATGTACTGAACAAGGTTTATGTCCTCAGATGAGACATCTTAGCCTTTTCTCAGATAAATGTATGCATTTAGCTGCAAAGCACAGCATCAGAACCTCCATGACAAGAGGAAGAAAGCACATGTTTGTTTTGCAGGTCTTTGTTTTTTAGAAAGAATACCTTTAATGTGAATATTATATCAATTAAGAGGAGTTAAAAGACAAATAAATAAAAATATATATTTTTCTACAGTTTGAAGGGAAGGCCTTTGGGTACAATTTAGCAATTATAAGTTGCTGTCCTATCACTAAGTCACAGGATCCTCACTCAGAGATACAATTCCTATTTCCCTGTGGAAACAAGAACATTGTTATGTATACATGGCATTTTTTGTTAGGTTTGGGGGATTTTTTCTGGTGGGTGGGGAGAAAGGGGTTGCATTAAGGTTGCTTTCATCATTCCCTGATGACTTGGACACATAACAACCATCTGTTCAGATGGTTCAATCCAGAACATGTTGTTTTCAGAGCAATGAGAGAATAACAAAATGAATAGACAAAGATGTAACATTTTCTGGAAAACATAACTTCAAAAACTTTTGTTAGTGAGGCAAAGAAAATGTCTGTAAGGTGAAGTTAGACCTTTTCTCTTTGCTCCTTCTGTTACAAATAGTACAGTATGTGAAGAAAAAGCACATGGAAAGGGTTCAGCTACAAAAATAATGTGATTTCAGAGATGCCATTGGCTCTAGTTACTAGAGGATTTACAGGTAAACTGCTCTCTTTCTTGAAGCTAGTAAAAGTACCACATGACAAAACAGAGTTTAGACTGCTAATAGGACAAAAGCTGTCAAAGAAAAAAAAAAGGACAATTAAAAATTAACCCTATTAAATGGCAGCAATGCACCAACACCCTTATGGGTTTTTTTTACAAGACATTCTGCGAGAAGAGGTGATCTGTCCTTTACAATATACTGTGCAAACATCAAGCATCATGCTGGTATCAGAGGGAGTGATCACACATTAATGTATTGTATTTTCTAAACAAATACTATAACTGAGTGTGGCTTTTTGTGTGTTAAAAAAAAAAAGGACAGTTGGATGAGAACTGTTGCAGAGGTCATTTCTGACTTTTATTACTCTATAATTCTCTGAAATTTGCACTTTGACAAGAGGCTGCAAGAAGGGACATCAAAATACTTCCAGTGAAAATAAATAAGATGAAATGTAACGATAAACAGGAGGCTTAGTGATAAGACTGGTAGAAGTACAGAGAATATGTTGCTGAAGTAGCAGGAAACTGCTTAGTTGTGAAGGAGAGGAGAGAAGGGAAGAAAAGTCAAAGAGGTGAGACATAGCATACCATGACAAAGAAATGTCCCATCTGTTGTAGCGCAGGAAAGGGTTAATCATCTGGCATGATGGAAGGAGTTATAGGCGGGGCCCCTTAACCATTTGCTAGAAGGTGCTCTTGGTTGGGTGAATGAGCAGTGGAGGAGGTAAACAGAAAAAAAACAAAGGGAACTTTCTTATTTTCTTTTGAGGTGGGAAAAGGGAATGGAATGCCAGAGAGTGGGCTGGGGTGGAATGGGATATGCATGTTGAGAAGTGAGAATGCTGATCAGTAGAGGTATGATGAGAAGTTTAGGTGATGGGATGTCTACCCGTGCTTCCAAATGTAGTAAAGTATCAGGTAGGTCTTCGGCTTTGTTGTCTAGAATCACAGAAATGGGGGTACTTTTAAACCTGCTAAGAGATAATAAATGCTGTTGTGTTTTGCAGTTGTTTTGTTTTATTGCTGTCCTTTACTCTGCATGGCTTACCTATTTCTGGATGTATCATCCTGTTGAGTCTGACTCAATACTTGGAGGTCTGTTTTTTGTGGTGTATTAGGTGTTCTCTGTGAAGGTACACGTATAAGCTTCAGTATAAGCAACCTGCTCTAACCTTGAGCCTGACTGTACCTTCAGTGGTGAGTGGATCAGGTGACTTCCTGAGGTCACTTCAAACCTGAAGTATTCTGTGACTTACCTTGTTACGCTGTGTGAAAAGTTGTGCACTGGCTATAGATACATCCAATTTGAACCGCGTCAGCCTCAGAATAGCCTGGCTCCACCTGGAACAGTAAAGATGTGGTGTGTAAATGTTTGAGGGGTATGTCTGTCTCCAGGGCTAAAAAATGTAACTAGTCATTCTGAGTGACATATTCTAGGGATCTCCCTTAAAAAAGTGATAAGGGGATACACAAGATAATCCAAATACAGCCCATAAGAGCTATGTTGCAAGGGGTGGCATCTGTGGAAGCGTTACTAAAAACTGGTACGCAAATAATCTCTGTGTAGATACATCAGTAAAAGCAATAAAGGCCAACTGAAAGCTAGGTGCATTAATTGCATTATGTGTTCACCAAGGATCACTTATACAACCTGTCTTAGGTACGCAAACACAAGTCACATGGTAGCTGAGGTAAACCATCATACCTCGTCCAAAGTTCATTGTTGGTGTTTACCTGGCTTTGATAAAGAGGCAGGGCTTCTCTAAGTAGAAGAGGCTTTCTTATTGATACTGTTCAAGGTCCTGTTTATACTGAAATGTCTGGTAACCGCCTGATCACCCCTCTTTTAGTCTTGGGCATGCGAACTAGCAGTTCTGTTTGTCTTTTCACCACTACAGCATTTGCTACATGTTAGTTTGGTGAGTGAAGGGAAATACAGCTGTTGGCTTTTTTTCTTTTTTTTTTTTTTTTTTTTTTTTTTTATCTTAACCAGCTTCAAACTCAGTGCAGCAGTGAGAAATTTCAGTCTCTTGATCTTGAAAGGTATTCATCAAATGTGGTCATTCTTACTCTGCCAGTAGATCTTTCACAGTGTGTTTGTGTGGGTTGATTGACACGTGGTTCGTACTGCTCAGAGTACTCACTGTTCTAACAGGTAGTTTATGAAACTACTTCTGGAACTAGGTGAGACTTGATTTCTGTCTTGCTCACTTGCCCTACCTCTACCAGAGACTCTGCTAATTGTTTAATAATTGTTATCTACAGTCTCTTCTGTTTGGGCAAGTCTGAGACAGTGTAACCCTACTGCAGTGCTAAGGCAACTTCCTAGGCTTCTTTTACCACAGGCCTATTCTCAAGGAGTATTTTCTAGTCCTCAAGAAAACTACATCAGTATCAAGTGTTTATGCTGAAGTTGATTTTATTCTTCTACGTTATCTGATCATGAGTGGCAGAATAGGACTTTTCTTCCTTGCCAGATCTGTATTTGATTACAGAAGCTAAAAAAAAAAAAAAAAAAAAAGAAGAAAGAAAAAAATTCTTTTTCCTCATTGTCCCATGAATCCATACAATAAGGCAAATTCCCAGTGAATAGCTATATTGCAGAAAGAAACACTAGCAAAGCTATCGGTTGTCCAGGTAGTGTTAACACAGCAGCACGCTGGTGATATCTCTGAAGATGGAGGAAAATATAGACAGACTTTTCCTGGGTGGGAATTCTATATAGCTATGCCAGCCAGAGAGGAACAGACTCTCAAGGTCCCATGTCTCCCCTGTCGGATCTCAGCAAAAATTATTTCAACACATCCAGCAGAATGGTCTCTGCATGCTCTCTGAAAGATTAGTAATCAGCTCATAGTCTTCCCAGTTCTTGAGGCAAAGACACCTGCATTCAAATGGATAGAAACTAGAGCTGGCTGGGAACAGGAGCAGGCTTCTCTTCTCAGAGGATTAAGAGCTATTAATTCTGTCCATATTACTTCAGAAGTTGTGGATTTTGTTTCGTTTTTTACAGATGGAAGACTGTAAAAGGAAGAGGAATTTGGCAAGGCTTTTTTTTAATGCTGAAATTTCAAGGGATGAATGATTAAACCGATTAAAACCAATCGGGGGCAGGGGTGGGGGTGGCTTTGAAATGCCATTTTGACTATAATTACAATTACCTAAATGGGAGCATGCCCTGTGGCAGCCTGTGAAAGACCAAGCAAAACTAAGTAATGGCTCTGCCATTCACAAGTCTTATACTCAGACCTTGGTAGCAGTTTTCATGCCTTAGCTGCTGGGGTTTGGGTCAGGAATGGTACAATGTCCTTACCCTTACCAGGATTATTTTAGCAAGCATCTTTGTTCTGACCAGAGAAAGGCCACTGAGAAATACCACCTTAAATCCACCCAAAAGAGTATAAATGAGCTAAAGGTCTTGGTGGGGAGGAAAGAATACAACAAGATAAATTAATCCTATCAAGAGCTAATCATGGCGAGGTGGTGTTGAACTAGACCTTG
>JAVFHW010069510.1:0-13274 GCA_032159205.1 Eurystomus glaucurus suahelicus | reverse complement strand
ATGCTGCAGAACGAAAAGATAGCTTTAACCACTGAGGTGATCTAAGAAGATGATATGTATCTGTTGGACTCTTTCCAACTAATCTCATACTAATAACATTTGTTGATCTGCTACTAGTCATAGATAGAATTCAGGACAGAAATCTTCAAGCAAGAAAGTTAAAAATGCCTGTATGTTGTTATTCAATGCAGTAGCCTCACAGCAATGCAAAGTCAACATCATAAAATACAAGTGCTTTATTGAGGTCAAAGATGGGTTAAATAGTTTGGATATTTGCCTAAAAGGGACAACATTGTCTCATTCAGACTAGGGGAGGGGCAAGGCTTTAAAATGTACAGATTATATGTTTCCAACTTGAAGTTTACTTTATTTTACATTCATTTTGTGATGATGGAATCAGTATCTGCATAGAAAAGAAGCACAAATTCTGCAGTTTGGGCTCAACTCTCAATTTGCAATGCTTGACAAAACTTCAGTGGCAAGAAGAAATGACTTTACATAGGAGAGGTATAGTTCTGGCACAGACTCATATTATGACCAGGCTTGTTGCCAGGCCAAACCATCCACATGGCTTCACTTTTCTGCCTGAGAAAAATCCAGATTAGACAAGGCTTGTTCTGACTATCTTGCCATCTCTTCCCAGCGCTGTGCTCCATGATATTTTTGGTTCGTGCAAAGCAAGTTCTCCATAAACAACTTTCCTTGTGTATTTTCATAAGAACATTGTTAATTTATTCATGGCACTATCATCCCAGGCATTCCATGGTGTAACAGTTTATACTGATATACGCAACAGCACAGGAAAACTGCAAGATCAGAAAGAATAGAGACAACCCAAATAAAGAGGGATGATGCTGAAGGATCATAAGAAATCTGTTTCTGAGGCTGGTCAGTATCTCAGAGGATAAACTGGATAGATTTATCCAGATGATTTATAGTAGTCAGGCTAAGGATGGCTTTCAACAAAGTCTATGGCACAGTTAAGTTTTTGCTGTAGCCACAACTGAGACAGAATTTCATTCAGCAGTATTTGCTGGATGAAAGAAAGGGAAGCGGAAAGGGAAAGTAACACTAAACATTCATTTTGCAGGTGCTTCAGGGCATCTCAGCAGCCACCTGTAAGGCTCTGGGCTGCAGACCCCTAATAGCCTTGTTCCTCCAGTTCAGAGAGCTTCCAGCCAGGGCAAGCTCATCTGTTGAGCAGAGGGAAAATTCTGGGGCTAGTTTAGGACAAAATGAAGCCTTTGCCAAACTGTCAACTCCTCAGTCTGCATTGTATGTGAGAGTCTTTCCAACAGCCTCATGCTATGTATGTAATATACATGCAAAATCCCCCACTAAGTATCTCTCCTTGGAAAAGAACAGAAGAACCACTGACGTGTGATACATATAAGTCACATCACTTAACACAATCCAAATAACACATGGTTATTATAAGAAGCTGCAGCATATGAACACGTCTAGAGCGGAACGAGAACACGTGCAATGGCTACAAGTGATGTATGCAGCATAAATGTATTTAGAAAGACCCATCTGGATGGTGTGAGTTAGCACATTGACACCACCACCACTATTGCTTTTGAAATTTTGAGTGTCTTGATGGGATCTGGGGGGGGATGGGGAGGAGCCTTTCTGGTTTTCCACCACCCACCAGTCATATAGGTCAGATCAACAGAACTTCCAGAAAACTAAATTGTAATAAAAACAATTTTGATGGGAAGTGTTGCTGCATTTTTCACTAACTCTCACTATGACTGTTTTCAGTAAAGAAAAATAAACAAAGACAGCTTGCTCCTCCCTACCTTTAGCCATTTACAGCCAAATTTTCACAAGCTTGGAAACTTCTGACCTCATGCCTACGTGTTTTCTTTTCATTTTTTAAGACACTGCATTTTCCTGGTTTCTTCATCAATCCTCTTTATTGCTTTCTCCCATTTTTGCCTTTCTCTCTATTGCATTGTAGATATTAAGTCATGTACAGTTATTAAAGCTATTTTTTTTCCTTTTTCCAACTTCCTGAAAAGAAAAAAATGTTTTAACAATTCAGAAAAGATTTTCAGAAAATTATTTTGTTGAAGGGGGAACTTCTTCATTCCTGACATCACGTGGAGTATTGTTTTCAGTTCAGTTTTCTCTCCTTATTCCATGTGAAGAGGGTGCACTTTTCCAGAGTTCATGGTCCTTGCTTGTTGATCGTTCAGATTTCTGAGAACGTAACAAACAAATTTGTAGTTAATGGGGTCAAGCTCACAATAGTGTCTTAAAACAAACAACATGGTTGGTTGATGTTTGAACAGAAATCAAGATCACTGAAGCACAAATACCTCTTTGCACATGCTCACAAACACTTGATGCAACCACTCAGACTGAAATGCAAGAGTCACCAGAGAATGCAGTCATCTATGGCAGAGAAGTGGTGAACAATTCTAGCCTATGTATGAAGCGGAACTCAGCAAGCAAAAATATTAGCTAGATGGAGTTTGCATAATATTTCCAGAGAAAGAAAAAAAAAAGGAAAAAAAAAAGAGGAAAATATCCACTCCATTTTAACCTAATTAATATGAAAACACATCAACAAATCCTACATTTCAAATAGACTTAAAAGAAAAAAGAGGGGCAGCAGAGGAGGATTTAATTAGACTTGTATCTTTTGTGTTCGTAGGCACAGAGTTTTGTTTGGAGAGCTCTTCATCAAGTGCCAGGGCTCATACAAACAAGCATTGTGCCAAGGCTTCTGCTATTAAAGTCATAGGTCAAAGAACTGAAGGGAACGGTAGGGCAATTTTTCAACAAGAAGGAAATATTGACCCAAAATAAAGTCACAATGAGTTATGGCTAGTGGGAGAGATTTGGAGACATGCCACATAGTTTTTTTCAGTCTTAGTTAATTTGCTGTTAGCTTTAGAAAAGAGATTAATTGTGACAGAAACAAATAATACACAATAACAGCACCCACACAGCCCCAGCGCACACTCACCTATATTGTAACTCGCTCATGTGGTAACTCACAGTGCTAGCGACTGCAGAAGGCAAGAGTTTGGAGGTGCAAGCCAAAGTGAATTTAACAGTTTGATGTCCCAGTGCAAACTTCAATTTCACCTATGTTTACTTGGAAGCTGCTAGAGAATTATCCCTCTCAATATCCTTCAAAGAACACATCCTAACCTGGTGCTGAGAGCGTGCAGCTCCCCTTTGATTGAAACATCTACACCAAGCGTATGAGCAGGTTTAGTTTCTTCTCATGACATTAGCAATACTGTAGTAATTACTCCTGTGGCAACTAAACACTTCACCTCTCTTCTCTTATTTTTCAAGCCTGTCAGCTCGGACAGGCTTTGACATTGCACAATTAATTTAAACTAGTCACTCATTCTGCCCCAGAGAAAGCCAGTGTGACACTTGTTTTTATTTCTACGTTAGTAAACCGCATTCCTGATTTTGATAACTTGTTTTGCATGAGACTAATCCCTATCCAGGAATCCCACAGCAGCAGAAATATGTGCTCTGCTTTAAGTACCTGGGCTTAGCCAACACAGTAGTTTGATATTTTTATTCCACCTTTTTTAGTACTTTGACTTCAGCCTTCAATTCACGAGAACTCAAATGACCTGTGGAGGTAGATGGTGATACTGTGGTAACCGGAGATTGTCACAATTTTAATAGCCATGAGGTGAAGACAGTTGTGCGTCATGAGCTGAAGAACTTCCCTCTAGCTGGAGGCAGACCACAGTTTAGCTCTCCCCCTCATTCAGCTTGCTCTGCATATTTCTCTTTCTTTCCCATGACAAGTAACAGGGAAGGAGACACAATCTCATTTCCTACCAGGGTCAGTTTGTCACTGCCTTATGATACAGAAGAGGTTTGGTTCTTTTGTTGGCATAGGATAAGGTGTTGTTGGTTCATAAGCACCCATTTTACTTGCTCCTTGTTCTTATTATTCATATTACTACTCATTCCTCCATTTCTCAGTAATTACTTTTCTTGCTGCCTGCAAGGAAAACATCATGAGTTTGTCATTCCCTTGACTTTGCCAGACCTCCCATGAGGGAAGTTCCATATCTAAGCTGGAGTGCTCCTCTTTGCATACACATCATGTCTTTAGAGTGGTGGCAGTGGCAGAACAGAGCACAGGCATCCATGGAGTGGTAGAACCACCTCCCCATTGATGTGCCCAAATGGTATTGTTGTGATTTCAGTGGGCAAAGCAACTATCTGATGGACATAGAGGGTCGTGAGAAAGACACAGCTCATCATGAGAAGCTAACTTTGAATAGATTTTATAGATTTCAGAAGGAGTGACTAAAGTTCCCTGTACAGGTAGAATCATGCTGGGGTGACCAACAGGAGAATTCTGTGACTGCCATCACAACAGCCAGACACAGACTATTTCTACATGCCAGCAAAGTCAGGCCTTGCATAATTGGTTCAGCTACAGCATTTCTGTAGGTTGTAATTTAGGAGTTTGAAACTAGGCATCAGATACCAATTGTCACCTACCTTCGAGAGCTCTGAATTCACTCCCTTATTGCCAGTCTCGTGTCACAGACAGCATTTCCAAAAGCTCAGTACTTTCAAAAGCTTAGTTGCAGCTCAACTTGTAATATCAGCTCTGAGGCCAACATTTATAATACAGAGCCATATTTGTGTCCACAGTTACCAGTCAATTAAGTTCACTGTCAACAGCTTTGATTCCTCCAACTGGTTATTATAGCATACGTGTTATGATCCTGAATGTACTTTAGTGTACTGATAACAGTTAGACTTGCATTGACCTCATCCACACCAAACTTATCCTGTTTGCAGTGACTAACACATTGAGGCTACTTAGTAATTCCAGTTGAGGACCCTGTAGCAGCTCTGTTAGAGCTCAGTATCTTCTCTTCATCTCTTCATCTCATGTTATCCAGTATGTTGTCTTCATCTCATGCAGTGTCACCACAGACCACATTCAAATTTTATTGAAGCAATCTCTAAGGAAATCTCTCAATCAGTCATCTGTGGTCAGAAGAACAAATATATGTACATATAACTATGCACACCTTCTTATCTGCATACATAATCAAGAAACAAACATGGATGAATGCAGCCTAAGTTGCAACTTGGAGAGAAGTCAGGTAAATAGCATGCATGCTAAAATGATGTGGAAGCAGGGACTCTCACAAAAAAGTTTGGTGCAGTACAAAGTGAGATGTAGATTGACAGAAGGGCTCGCTCATCCTCACTAAAGAGGACAAAAATAAAGACTAGAGGAATCATAAGGGAAAAAAAACGTGGCATAAGTACAAAATATCCACAGTACAATTCAAAGGAATAGATGAAGACAAGAATGTCTTGCAGCTCATAAGAATAAAAGCATTAGCTGCTTATCCTCATGGTTTCTTACCCCAAAAGGCACAATGCATAAGGCATTGTGAAAAATGAAGGGGATGACTGCAGTGACATCAGGCAAAGAATATGATTTAATGAGGAGGGGTGGGTGGGAATGAGAGGGAACAAAATAAAACCATGGCTGTCTCCCTGGACTGCATAGCCTACAACACCATCTGATAAGTTGAGCTAGGATGCAAGATGTATCAATATGGCATCAAGATGGATCTGTGAGGATATTTTCAGAGGATGCTGGCCCACAAAATGAGCATCTGGGAATCCCAGAATAGCAGGCTCCCACCAATCTTAGTGCTGGCACTTGCCTGATTTCACACTTTATTTCACAATGACCTACAGACCATCCTCTCCAAATGGCTCATTTATGATGAGCACATCTGCCCAAGTCCAGGACCCCAAGCCTTCAACTCTGTGGGGAGAATCTTAACAACAACTTGACTATCATGCAGCTTTACTGGAAGAAACGGGGCTGAAGCCGAGTATGAGGAACTTGTCAATATGCTCCCATACATATCACATACACAACTAATCTGAGCTTCCCATCTTTCTGAGAGGCATTGAAGAGTCACACCAAAACAATTATACTTGCGAGTTACACTGTTCTCCATGCCAGCTCACCAGGCTAATTCAGAAGATATAGGGACAACCTTTTAAACTGGACTAGTAAGATTCAAGAAGGGAGAGGTTCTAGTGGGTAAACATAAGCCAGTGTGCATCTCGCTTTTTACCATACTGGTTAATACATTGTAAGGTTGACCACCTGCTGAAGCACACGACTCTTACATAGAAGACCAGCAGCTTGCTGACAAGGAGAACAGCAGACTTACCCTGCCATAGTCACGAACTTTAACACTTCACCACCAGACAAAAGAAACATCTAGCTGAATTGCCAGCTCATTACTGAAGGTAAACCTGGAACATGCCTCAGAACAGATCTTCTACAGATATCAGGAGACATACTGTATGCTTTCTGGGTTGGCTTATCCTCCTAGTCAAGACTCTATCCATGTTTTCTAAAGCTAAACATCACTAAATGAAAGGCCCTTGGCAAAGTAAAAGCCATTTAGTTATTAATTTGTGCATCTATGCTTGTCTTGCTGCTATTTTTCTTCAGCTGGTATTTAGCTTTCATCCTTCTCACACTGTCTTACCAGGAGTTGCAGAATTCTACTCATTCTGTTCATTCCGCCAGAGTAAAGAGGGAGCTATTTCCTTCCCTATTCCCTGCCATTGTTTCCTTTTTCTGTGGGATCTGCAGATGCTCACAGTCTCCCTGGAGCAGATAATTAAGGAAGTAGTTGTGTGGAGCAGAACTCCTGCAAAAGTTGGTAGGAAACGCTACTTTCTTTTCATGAAACAGAAAAGCTATACCTTAGTTTTGATTGTTTCTGCTTATTTTCTGTCAAACACTGTTACCTGATGAGAAAACAGCCTCTCTTCCCCCTGCCCAGCTTGATTTGGAGTGGCGGCAAACTGGGGAAGCAATCAACCCTTCCCTCAGAGTAATTGCCGCTAAGCCCTGACTGGCCCTGCTCCGGATAATTCAAAGGGTCCTAGGAAAAAACGAAACTAGGCAGCAGTGACAGAGGCAGGATGTTTCATATCAGGGTTTAAAAAAATCTGCAGCAGTAGCTAAACACTCATTCAAGGAAATAACATCAACAAGAGAGGGTTGGAGCAGGGGAAGTAGGGAGCCCTCAGAAAGCCCAGGGAGCTGAGATAAACACACCCAACCACAAGCCACTGCTCTCTGTTAAAAGAGTGATTTCTTATGTGTATCTTCCCTCATCTTCCTCTGAGTCATTTTCATAGGTCTACCTGAAAAAGGAGGCAAGTGGCACAAGATGAAGTGGGATACATGCCTAACATCCCTAGAAGAATCGCTTACCCTTGCTACAGTCTATTGCACCTATAGGACTTTGGGCAGAAGCAGATTTCTGCAGCTTAGAGCTGTTTGCATATATTTGTCCTGAGGACTGAAGGCAGGCAGCAGGAGTTGTCATTCTTATCTGACTGACATTGCTTTTCTGGTTTGTTTGTTGTTGCTTTTTTTGTTCATTTGTTTGTTTGTTTTAAAATGTGATATAGAATGTCTCCAGAGAAGACTTATTTATATTTAAAAGGGTATAAACATAATTAACTCATCCAAAATCTGTTTTCTTTTCTTACTCTTCTTATTTGTTCCTCATTTGCATTTTTTTCTTCTGCATTTGATCTGTGCTATCCATCTCTGTGCTGCTCTTTCCTGTACTCACAGCCTTACTCAGGATTATTTATCAGTTCTTTCCTGTTTTTAAAAGGCAATCTTTCTCTTTTTGTCATTCTAGCATTCACTTCCACACTTTCTCTGCCACTCCCTAACTGTTGCCGGTGTCTCTTCATCATTTTGTTATCTCTCTTTCTTTTCTTACTTGGATGGATTTCTATAATCCTAATAAAAAGGGGGGGGAAACTGCTGCCCAGATCACCCAGGGAGGCAGGAGTGAGTAGCTGGAAGGTCTGGTGGCATGCTGACAATGCAGGGTGGGGAGAAGATTTTTCTGCTGCAGTTATTTTTCTGCTGTTAGCAACCATGCTTTCCTTTTTTTATTCTCTGATATCATCACTGTAGCACAACAAAATCTTTTGTTCCTTAGAGATGAGATGTTGTAGCCAAAGAGAGAAAGAAAGTCAAGTCTAAATGCACCCAGTGTAATATTTAGGTACCCAGGCTAGGACTGTAGTTCCTGTAGGCTCACAACAGAGACAATAAGCAATTTCAGAAGGAGAGTCAAGTCTTTTCTTATTCCAGTAACCAGGTAGGAAGTTTAGGAAATCCACTACTACTACTATTGATATGTAGAAAAATACCAAAACTCAAAGATACTGCCTGAAGTCAGAGAAGACTCAATAGGAACCAAAGATCAAGTGGTTCTCATCTTTCTGCATTAGACTACAGTGTCTCAGACATTCAGAGACCACAGAAGGCTTGTTCTAACACACATATGCACAGACCGCAGGTGTCCCTGTTGGGGCTGGACACGATGTTTGATCCTTAGACTACAATTCAGTTGAATGCAGGCAAAGCTATTGGGATGGAGTTTGTGCTCATGATGACCAGAGAGATCCCACCATAGAGCCTTTCCTTTCCAAGACCTGGTAATGGACTAAATGCATGCTGTAAGAAAAATGTTTCTGTGATGCATCTGAAATCCTCCTGGTCAGTATGTGCACCAGATTAATCAGTGGATTATTTAATTTACATTTACAGTATTTAATTTACATTTTTAAGAGGCTACAATATATCTGCAACTATAGCAATAAAGGTACTTGGAAGGGATATTGTTGCACATACTAATTGCACATACTTTGTTATTATGCTTTCCACAACTTAGGAGTGCTCCATTTCCCCTGGTAAAAATATCTTGTTACAGTCCCAGAGTACTCAAAAATCAGAAAGTCAGAGACACAGAGGGATTGCTAGCTACAGAAGTTGGATTGAGGTCTTATGGTGGTTTAAATAAGTATCAAGCAATATTAAGCCTGATCATTTTTAATGCCATTAAATGGCCTCCCTGGCAGAGGAGCTGCTTGCATAATATTTCTGTGGGCTTAAAGACAGAAAGCCAACCTGGTGGCCTCCCCAGAGGCAAGCTTTGAAGCTCCCGCTTCAGTACAGCCCCTCTGCTACGCATTCAGCATATGCATACTTCTTGACCAAACCACATGTACAGCTCTGAAACAGCCAGGGTATATCCTGCCTCCATCTCCAACACTGCCCCTGTCTGTAGCTGGAGTTGAGGAAGGGAAAGTCATTGCAGAGAGAAATTAGTGTTCCTGTAGCAGGAATAAGAGTGTTAGTAAGGATTTAGGGAGGGGAGGGAGCATTTTGGAAAAGGATAGAAGTATAGGCTTTGAATCTGTATGGATCTGGGCTTCATTAACTGCACAGTTCACAGAACAAGGCATTTGTCTTTATTCTGGCAGCTCTTGGTGTCCTAATAGCTATATGAACAGAGCGTAGCAGAGTGAGGCCCTTAACAGCTTCGTGAACCTGAAGGCACTATTACAATACAAATAACCATTAAGGCTGTACATTCAGAGACAGTTTAGAGCAGCAGTGATAATTACCTTTCAATCTAAGTGAACCTGCGCAAGCAGCTCTGTCGTACTCCAGCAGCTGGGCCAGAAGTGAGACCAGGGCTGAGGCTGGAGACTGTTCTGACCAATTTGTCCCATAGGGCAAAGCCTTGCCAAGGGGCTTGCTGCTTGTAAAAATTATCCTGATGGCTCTGGAGGGATCTTCCCAAGTACCAGCGAGCACTGAGCTAATACTGTGTTCTCATCACCTGCATCAAAGATGTTTTTAGGGAACCTGGGTGAGGTTATCTGCTGGTGCAATAAAAACTCCATTATAATGAGCAGAGCTGCTTTGGTTCATGCCAGCCTATGACCTGTTGCAGAAGCACTTTGTTCATCCACTACTGAAACTCAGCCAACTCAGAAGGAGAGGGCTACCAGAAGGAAAAAGTCTATGTGGTAAATTTTGAGCTGGAATGGAGAAGCCAAGAAACCAAAGATGGTACAACTTGTTCATGAGGGGAGTGTCTGCTAAGAGGCAAAAGTAGCAGCCAGATTTACAGCAGTGTCTGACCAGGACAGCAATGCTCAGCATGCAGGAATGACTGGGGAGAAGGCTGAGTAGCGAAAAGCATCTTCTACTTGGCTACACTGGCTGTTTGCATGGCATGCTATAGATCACCACCTCATCTGGCAGCTGAAAACACCGCCACATCACCTGACCAAACCTTCATTAGGGAATTATCAGGTAAGCCAAGGTCTCATCCTTGGAAATGTACACATGTAATCTGAGCAGAATTATTCCATTGAACAGGTCACTAACATTACATTTTTTGTGGCTAACTGATCTCCTTTCACAGAATCACAGAATCACAAAATGGTAGGGGTTGGAAGGGACCTCTGGGGATCATTTACTCCAACCCCCTTGCCAGAGCAGGTTCACCTAGAGCAGGTTTCCAGTTGTTTGTTACAGACTAGTCAAGGTATATTCACAGAAAACTACTGGGAGACAAACTTTCCATGAAAAATTCAACTCAGACTGTTTTGCATGTACCTGAGCAGATGGAGATGGGCTGTCCTTGCTCTCCAAGATGTTAGTTTGAATCCCTCCCCCAGGCAGGGACAAACACCCCAAAAATTTCATCAATAGTCTTATTTTATTCTAGAGATTAAGTTAACTGCTACCACAAATTTCATTCTCACCATTCCATCCATTTCTGAATTCTGCTACCACCACTGAGGAAGCCTGAGCCTGCTCTATGGGCTGCTCCCACTCCCAAAATGGGAGAGCTGTGATCCATGTCCAGGTTCCATATCGCATGAGTGCCAACTCCGGTAAAGTGAGGAGGGACAAGAAAAGATGCTCATCTTTTCCAAATTAAACAATTAGAAAAGCAAGAAGGTTTTTGATTGATGCATGTGGCATTAACTCAATATTCATTTCAGTATTTCTCAGCTACAATAATACCACACGATATTTAAAAAAAAACAAACCCACCACATTTGTCTTCAGCAATTTTCAATACGTATCTCGATGTTGAAAAAAAAAGGCTACCACTCATAAAAAAACCTGAAAGGGAGTGGGGGAAGGACATTATTTAATTCATAGGCTAGATATGGTTAGGAACAGTTACGGGAAAGTTTTCCTCCTTTCCTCCCCAAACCAAACCTCCTAAATTTTCACATGGCACTTGAGTGATTTAATCAAAGTTTTCAGAAAAATCTGAAATATTCAGGAGTCTATTATCTGGGTATGACCAAATGTGAATCTCTATGTCATAGTTGTCTGTGGTAAGACTATAATCAGCAATAGAAATCACACAGTTAGTTTGACTGATTTCTCTCAGAAGGAAGCACCCTCAAAATAACTGATTGTAGTTATGTAGAAGACATTCAGAGTTGAGCCTGGTGCCCACCATTTATAATGCAGTTCAAGATTTGGAGGTTTGGAGATTTAGAGGTTTTGGTGTGTGGTTTTTTGGTTTGTTTTGTTTTTGAGGGAGGGATCCTCAGCACCAAGCTAATCTAGTGATATAGCTAAGAACAAATGGAGAATTCTCCCCTCTTATACCCCAGCAAATCCAGACATTAGTTCCCTTCAGTGTTCTCTCTGTTTAATTTTATGTTTTCTAGCCAAATAGCAATCAAGTCCATCATGACAGATGCTCCCAGTTAGACAAATGACCATGTAGAGAAGTTCTTAATAGCAATGGAATTGGGAATTAATTTCTTGAGAGAAAATATTGCCTTCTACTTCATGGCTGGAATAATTATATAAAACCACATTAAAAAAAAAAACAAAACAAACCAAAACAAACAACAAAACAACACAAAACACAGAACATGTAGGTCCATACAGTGATGACTGGAAATCAGTGAATTTTCAAAAGCAGCTATATAGGTTCTTTGTTTTCAAAGGAGCACAGGCTTTCAACCTGCTTAGGTAGCTGCGAAGATCCCCCAGGCACGGTCTTTAGGGCTTAGATTTTTTTCAAAGATCTGGCCCCAGCTGGTGAAAGCAGGACTCCTCTCACCCATCTACCATTCAATTATTATGTGCCTAGTCCGAGCTGGACCCCTACAGTCAGTGGGAGAATATAGACCTCCACAGGTTATTCAGTCTCCACTGCTGGGAGACATCTAAGGCAGATCCTGGAGGACTCTCCCAGACCAGGCACTAGGCTTTTGGAGCATTGGAATTAGGGAAAATGCCATCTCACCACTGAGCCTAGAATTTCCTCTAGAGTTTTCCAATTACTTCTTACTGCCATTCTTCCCAAAAAATGGGGGAACACAAACCTTGCAAATACAGTCTCATTGATCAGTAATGATGGCATATTTTGCTTTGCTCTGAACATTCAAGTTGTACGCAATAGTATTCAGAGTACTTACAAACCTTCGAAACTCACAGCTACCAGTTTCCACCACAGTCCTTCCAGAGCTATCTCTCATCTCCAGCAGCTCTAGGTGATTGCAGATCCCAAATGTACTTGCCGTCCCACAAGGACGACCTCTGAACACCTAAGCTGAATGTCATTAATAAACAAATGGTCTTGCAAGATAACGCTCAAAAAAACTCTACAGAACTGCCCTCGTGCTACTTCTTATTATTTAAACAAACCTTTTCCTTATGCTTGGATAATGGAAAGTCTCTACTGCATTGCCAGGTGTGGGATGAGGCCAAGTTACCCTCAGGGACCCATGAGATGCCATTAACTCAGCAACATACATGAATGCATCTGAATCTCTTGTGGAGCTAAGAAAATATTTCCATTGCCCAATTCTTTTTAAAAAGCATAGCTGGATTGCATTATTCCATTTTCTTTCACTCACTTCTGATTCTCAATAGATAATGGATATTTTTTTTCTCATAATGCTTTTGCCTTGGAGAAGCATTTCCAGGAAATAGATAGATAGCCTTTGTC
Organism: Eurystomus glaucurus suahelicus; assembly: GCA_032159205.1. Classification (NCBI taxonomy): domain Eukaryota; kingdom Metazoa; phylum Chordata; class Aves; order Coraciiformes; family Coraciidae; genus Eurystomus; species Eurystomus glaucurus. Next base: position 405 of record JAVFHW010069510.1, on the reverse strand, counting down.
CCACACTGCTCTATGCTGAAGTTCTCTGAGGGTTCTCCGCTGCTTTCTTCTTCTTACTTGTTTATGTCATAGTGCTGGCTACTCCTTCTCACTTTCAGTTGCCAAATGTCACTAAGAGGCAACAAAAACTATGAATGCTTCTTGGGTCAGCCTTTCCACACCAACAATTGCAGTGACTAGTCAGAAGAAAGTCACCTGTGATAGAAGGTGGTGAGCAGGTGGGTTGTGTGATGAGATGATAGTAGCTACAACCCACTAAATGAGGATAATTTTGAGACCTGTGGTCTTGGAAAAGAGAGGTAGAGAAGTGTTGTGAAACTCTGTCTAGGAAATGATCATTTGGTTACTGTCATGACCAGTGAAGATTCACGAAAGAAAGATTTTTCTCCAGAGGGAGAAAAAAAT
>JAVFHW010069508.1:0-10557 GCA_032159205.1 Eurystomus glaucurus suahelicus | reverse complement strand
TATTTTCAAAAACTGCATTGGAGAGGGGAGTTCAGAGCACAGACAGCAGAGCTGCCTTGGGGGGTTAACCAGCATATGGTCCTGGCAGGGTGGGCCCAAGAAAGGATTAAGGGCTAGAAATCAAGATTTTCACAATTTATTCCCCCCTCAAACACACCTAAAACTTCTGAACACTTCAGTTTGATTATTCCTAAGCTTGCTCCAGAACCCATCATGCTCCATCCCACGTGAAGGCACAAAGAAAATTGTTTTTTAAAGATCACACCCTCAGCGTTAATAAGAGATTAAATCCCCTCTAGAATCCTTAATCTGTCTGGCTATCGAGAAGGTGAAATAACTAATAGTAAAAAACCACTTTAAACAAAAATAACCCCAGACCTTCCCTTCTGAGCTTCCTACGTATGTATATTTGCACACTTATTTCTTCTACAGTTCACCAAGGCAGCGATGCCCAGTTCCTGCCCATCAGCACCAGCCCTTGACCCCCTGCCAAGCTGGTGAGGATGCAGACAAAGTCCCATCTGAGAGGCACCACATCTGCAGGGTTTGCAGGGCGGTGACAGGCATGAGACTGCTCAGACATGGATTTGTCACAATATTACAGAGTGTGGCATCGGATCTGTACGGTTGCTTTGGAAGAACTTGTTTGCACAGCTGTTTGTTGTGAGCTGCGTCCTCCTCGTCTTGCCAAGGCTCTTCTCCACGCAGCGCCGCATTCTGAGCCCGCGTGATGCGAGCTGCCGTGCAACCCGTGTGTTATCTAGATGTAACTTTTGGTGGAACCGCTCCAAAGGAAGAAAGAGCAGACAAAAACCTTCCTCCAAAACAAAGCCCCCTTCCCAGTAATGCCTACAAGTTCACGCCAGCCAGGCTGCAGAGGTTAGCAAGGAAGTGACGGGACCTACTTGGAAACGGCCACGCGTGTGGTAGCACAACCTGGCACAAGCACGGGATGCACAGTGAGCTTTCTGAGTAGCACGGAACTGCACTTTTTTCTCCTCCTGCTGTTGCTCCTGTCGCTGCCCATTGCCAGTTTTGACATGCACCATCATTCTGCAGTGGGACGCTGGAACCTGGCTGGGGAGCGCCATGGGATCCCACACCAGCCCCGGGGATTCGTGCAGCAGCGAGCGAGCGCGGGAACCTCGAGGCTTGGCACCGCTGCCGAGATGCTGCTCATCCACCAAAGACGGGCTCGGGCCCGGGGGAGAGGAGAGGTACAAATGAGCCACTGGAGACCTCCTCCAGCTGTGCTGCACATCTGCGGGGACGGAATCGCACTTTGCTGTGAACCTCGGCTTCCTTTGTGCCCGGGTTGCTTTAGGCAATAACGCATCCAGCCGGTCTGGGGAGCCCAGGGGACAGAGAGCCTCCAACATGGAGCACATTAACATAAAACCCTGCTGACAGCCTGGGTCGGGACAGCCATTTACCAGCGGGAAGAGACAGCACCAGCTACACAGCCGGTCAGCTCTGAAACCACACCCTTGCACCTTCTCCGCCAAAGTCCGTGAGCATCCTGAATGGCAAGCAATGCAGCACAAAGGAGCAAGATTTATTGCTCACAAAGTGACAACGTATTCCACCTGTAGCAAAGATCTGAACAGAAAAGCCTCACAATAAATAAACAAACAGCTCTATTACTGAGGGAATCCACCTCTCCACAATTTCATCACAGGCTTCCCTGTAACCCGGCAGCCCTCACAAACAGACTGCGGGCTGCTGCCCCTGCCCACCCCCTTGTCCTCCTCCAGTGCCTTGCAAGATCACAGAATCCCATCATGGTAGGGGTTGGGAGGGACCTCTGGAGATCATCTCGTCCAACCCCCCTGCTCCAGCAGCTCACCCAGAGCAGGGGGCCCAGGATCGTGTCCAGGCACATTTGGAATCTCTCCAAAGAAGGAGACTCCACAACCTCTCTGGGCAGCCTGGGCCAGGCTCCCACACCCTCACACAAACAAGTTTCTCCTCCTGTTCAGCTGGAACCTCCTGCGTTCCAGTTGGTGCCCGTTGCCCCTTGTCCTGTCACTGGGCACCACTGACAAGAGTCTGGCCCCATCCTCTTGAGCCCCAGCATGGAGAATATCCCCAAGACACTGGCCTTGCTGTAGTAACCCAGCTCAAGGTGAGGACATGGCAGTGCCCACAGTCCCTGCCTCTGCTGGGGAGGACATCTCCAGCATCCTCTGGGTGCTCAGCATGTCAGGGACATGCAGACACATCCCAACGATAATGATGCCCAGCCATGGTGTTTTCTGCTCTAGGGAGCTCCCACTTGCTCTCCATGGAAAGAAGAGGACAGGGTCTGGGGGAGACTTACAGCCTTGTAAAGTAAATAAATCCTTGAAAATGTAATAGCCTCCAATGTGACTATATCCTCTGATAAAGCATTAAATGAATCACGCCATTCCCAGTACAAATAATTGTCTTTGTTTTCATCATTTTGTCTAGTGCATCACAGGAGGCTGTAGAACAGTGTGAGTTTTTCTGATCTATAATCAGACAGTTCATAAAAATCCTAATGGAAATGAAGATTTTGCTATTTGGAGTGGTCAAATTTCCATTTTCAAACACATCACATTTTAAAACCCAGGTTGGCATTTTGGTTTGCTGAGAGTTTTAGGATAATAGCAAATTACACAGAAAATCTACCAATTCTTTGTCAAGTGAACTATGCAAAAAGGAACCATTAGTTCATAGTTCATCTGTGAGATGGGAAGACATCCTGAATAATAATTTTTAGAGACTACAAAGGGCATTTATTCGCAAATAACGCTCACATCTACAGAATTAAGACTGCCCCTGCTGTCTATAAAACCACCGTGCTTGCATTTCACTAGAGGTACGTTTAAATAAATTCCTTTTCCTCTTTTAGGGGAATCTCAGCATCCTATATAAGGCTGGCTTACACCATACACCATCACAGATGGAGAACAGCAAGGAGGCTGTGAGGTCAGTGGGCTCAGCATCCTTCCATAGTCCCAGGGGGGAGCACCCCTCAGACCTCAGCATTAGCTATCCCAGCCTGCCCAAGGAATGACAACTTCTTCCATCCACTCATCCTGCTCATATCCTGGGCGAGCTGTGCACAGTTCTCCTCAAAAGAGCGCTTTTTCGGATCTCCTTTCATATTCACCTACTGTTCTGTGCTTTGCCAGGACTGTGCTTTTTCCTTTTGCTGAGATTAATTTAAAAACCAGCCAAACAAAAAACCACCCAAAACAAGAACCCCACAAAACAAACCCACAAAACCCTCCCACGCTCAAGGACAACAGAAACTGTGCTTTTATTCTGTGCAAAAGTTAAACTCCGCAGCCTTGAGGAGACTCCCAAACCAGAGCTTTGGGTCCTGTTATTTACAAAATGAAAACTACCTGGAGCAGGCTGCGAAGAAAAGGTATGAAAGACTAGTTAACGAAATTACTCTTTTTGTTCCCCCTGCTGGTAACAGTGCCCTGAGGCAGAACCCATCCAGAAAACCGTCTGTGACTCAGGCTTTGAAACAAGCATGGAAAAGGGATTCCGCTGGGAATCGGCTGCATTTGTGACAGCACTGGGACATATTCATCTGTAAATATATTTATTTTGGCTTTTGGGATCTTAAATGTGACGTTTCTAATAAGCCTGGGCTAAGTGTGTTCCTGTAACACAGGGACTGCAAGTGTGAGTAAAGCTTTCCTTAAGTTTGTTGTAAAACACAAGACAACATTTATTAGCTCCAGCTTATAGTCCCATGATATCTTAGGGAGCGCACGAGGAAATTGCGTGGTTTTTCTGTTTGTTTGCTTTTCATTCTGAGGAAAAACTCATGATTCGCAGCAATAATGTCACTGTGGATCTCATCTAGTGCAGGATATTTCCACGGAGTGGTTGCAACGCACACCAGCCCCCTCAGCAGCACCCAACACCCTGGTGCAAGGTCTCCTTGGAGCACTTGCTGCTGCAATGGCAGATGATGCCCAACCCAGGCCAGCACCAAGACAGCATCAGCAGAGCCTGGCAAAACACCCACGGACACATTGCACTGCAGCTCCCAGAAGTTAAAGTCCCAGAAGTGTAAACCCAGTGGTTTTTTCCAGACCTTCTACCCTTAGACTCTGCAGCTCATGGATTTCTTTGGTAAAAATCAGGCCCCAAGGCTCTACCAGGTTTGTGGTGCAGGTGAGGTTCCAAATCCAAGCCTGAAGAGAAGATCTTTCTGGATTTTTAACTAAAAATGCAGAATCTAATTACAAGGACACTTCCCCCTGCAGCCTGGCCCACGAGGAAAAAGGCAAATAGAGAGTGGGTGAGCGACGTGCTCTGGAAGCAGATATTTTATTCTACCCTAACAAGCATAATAAACATCCAAACCTTGGAAACAAAAAGCATTTCCCTAGACAGTCCGACCTTTTCCTTAGCTTCAACAGCATCTACCAGACTCTGAAAGTCCCAACCACCACCAGACTTGGGGACTTTACCCCAAGAGACAACCCGAGAGGTGCTAAAGGAGCATCCAATAAACGCAATTATAAAAGTTATCCAGAAATTGTTACTTTAAAAGGCGGCACGAGTGCAGAAAACAGAACGTGGGGGCTTTTCTAAAGCCCATTTTGCCCCTAAAAGAGTTTCAGAGACTCTCAGGTTCTACCAACACAGCTGCAGAGCTCCTCGCTCTTGCTCCCTGTTTAACGTTTTAGAAACCAACAGTAACAATTCTCAAAAGATAACAAGCAGAAGCATCTCACAGCACTTCCCCCCACCATCCCGGAGCCCAGCTCACACCCACCAGCTCTGGCTGAGCCTCGGTGGCCTGCGGCTCCTGTTCCTGGGGCAGAAAGTGGAACCAAGCAGAAACAAAGTGGCGCTGACTTACTTCCCACCAGTAGAATGCAAGATATCAGCAGCCTCAGCAACCCTCAAAAATACACCTTAGCACAAAAATATTTAAACATCTTTCTTGATTGCTGTTTTTAACAGAACAACAAGTAATTTACCAGCATTCCATGGCAAAATAACAGCTTTTTCCCACTTCCATTCGGCTTACCTAAACGCTCTCATCCCCGGGCCTCCAGTGGAGCACGTTACTTTGCATTCCTGAGAGTTGCTTTGTTCCAGCCCCACCAGCTAATGAAGGAAATTGCCCAGGACCCTCCTCCCCATAGGCACCCTCCTCTTCCTCCTCCTCCCACCCAGGTGGCCACACCAGGCCAGAGAGGAGGGTTATTGCCATCACCACCACCTGCAGAAATACCTAGTTAGCTGTGGTGGGCTTCAGCTGAAGCACCAGCAGCTGTCTCCAAGAGTAATGGGATTGGGTTGCCTGCAAGCAAGCCTGGTAGGAACGAGTCTCTGGAAAAAGAAGAGGATGTAAAAGCCTTTAAAAGCTTCCCAAACTGTGACCCACCTCAGGAATCCTAAGGAAATCAATACAGCTTTGTGCATGAAAGCCTAGTGCTCGGTTGTTGATCAGTGGATTTAAAAAAAAAAAAAAATCCAATCTTGTATCTCCTTAAAGTTTTTGAACCACCATGACTTTGCACACTTGAAATAATTTTTAAAAGTGTTTGGAAGTCTGATCTTCAGATCAGAATATCAATGGCCAATTTTCAATGGCCAGTCCCTAAAAAGTGCAAGTTTTGGAACAGTTTTGTTATTTCAATCAAAAAGAAGGGATGTTACCTCTTTAAACATTCCTTGTACCCTCTCTGAAACAGGGACGTTGACTATTGCATTGTCCAGGTCAGCACTACATTTAACTCCAGGTGCCTGAGAGAGGACTTGGCACCACACACTCCAGGTCCTGCTTCATCTTTAGGGGCCATTTTTCTTCTATAATCCTTCTTCTTTCCCAGAAGAAATACCATGCTGTCATAGAATCATACACTTATAGAATGGCTTGTGTTGGAAGAGACCTTAAAGACCATCTAGTCCAACTCCCCTGCCATGGGCAGGAACACCTTCTACCAGGACACAGCAAGGATGATGGCAAGAAAACGTCCCAGAGCCACCATGTCAGGGCAGCCTGAGCCCCTTGGAGAATCCATCACTCTCCGGCTGAGGTCCTCTCTTTACCTCACCGTGCAGGTGAGCAAAGTATATCATTTTGCCAGTAAAAATAGAAATATTCCGTGGAAGGTGAACTCCTTGCCAGTGAAGTTCACTGGTATTTCATGCTCCTTTTCCAGCCAGAGCCCAGGACAGTTAATCCATCCTGTCTGTGAGTTTTCCTCGGGAACCAGGCACGGGATTTCCCATCCCACTCAGCAATCAGCTCAGGTTACCGAATGCCTCATTGCAGAAATCAAGTGTCTCACCATATTTGTGCCAGCAGAGCCTTCTCATTTATTAAAGATTCAGCTGCCGTGCATTAAATGAACCCGTTTCACTGGCAGGTGCCTGCCGGTTTTTTAGGCTTTAAATGGTGCCATTACTATCATTTATAGGGATAACATCACAATTAAGAACGTATGAATAATTTAGAAACGAGCAAGCAGCATTTCGTTTCACACTCTGCCTGCCGAAGAGGCTTTAAAACGCGGGGTGTTTATTTTATTGCAAAACGCCGGCTTGTCGTGGTGGAAGGGATGAAAAGTTACTAATTTCAGGCTTTAGTTCAAACCCTTTAATCTTATAAATAAGTGCCTTCAGTGAGTGCCTTGTTATCTCCTAAAGCCTCTGCAGGGCTCCTCGCAGGCTTTGTCTCCTTCCAAGCTTCCTACCTTATCCTAGGTGAGCCCAGTGAGACAAAGGGTATGCCGCCCGAGACAACCAGGACTTAACGGAGCTTTCCTTCTTAAACCCCAACTTCTCCTGTTGGCAAATATTATGGAACACGCTCATTTCACCGCAGTAAATAATGGTGCATAATTAAAATTCCATTCCGTCGCTGAGAAGAGTGTGATAAACTGTTTGTGAATCGGTAATTCTATTTATTAAAAACAGGGGCATTAATTCTGACACGTTGAATTATAACGCAGACAAACAGATCTTGTGTTTTAATTAAACGCTTCTGTTTGATGAGGTTTTTTGGTTAGGTTTTTTTTTAATATTAAGATTTAATACCCCATTCTGCAGTTCCTGCGTTACGTGGCGGGGCACGATTACAGTGGGGTGCCGGGAAGGTGTGAGCATGACTGCTCACGGTATTCCGGGGGCTCTGGGCACAGCCCCCCGTGCCTCCCCGGATGGGTCTCCCCTCTCCAGACCTGGGGCTGACCCCCTCTACCTGCCTCTCCTGCTTCTCCCAAGCCTTTACCTGCCTTTCCCAAGCTCTAATGATGTTTCCAGGCTGCTCCTGCATTTCTTATTTTCTAATACCGAAGCAGGGCTGAATATTAAAAAAAAAAAAGCAACAACCGTACTGCTTTGAGGTTTCTTTCACATTAAGCTACATTTAATATTCATTTCACATTTTTTTTCTATTAATTAAAAGTAAACCGTGTATTGTATGGTACATTATCCCTCTAACAGCCCCATGTGGAGATCATGAAGTGGAAGACTAATGGTGTAGACTTTAGCATTTAGTTTTAACCAGAATAATTTACATATCTGTGAGAAGAGTCCGAGGCATGTGTAAATAAGCAGAACTCTAAGATATCAAGACCCTTGCTTAGTTTACTATGGACTGGAGAGCCATGGGCTGTGTATTTATTCCATCAGTCAGCTAATTTAATGAGACTTTATACAGCATCTATTTCTGCAGAAGACACAAAACTTATTATTAAGGAGAGGCATGTGGCAGTAAGAAAAATGTGTTTGTTTGCTTTTTTATTCTATTACCCCCAAGTAGCAAAGGTGATTCTATTCACTGTTCATTAAAGTTTACCTTTATAATTTATCAAAGGAGACCAATATCAACAGCTTTATGCTGAGATTTCAAAATTCGAGACTGATTAAAATTTAATGTAAAAGGCCACAGATCTGGGGTGGGTTTCCAAGAAAAATAGCTTCCCCACTCGGAAGTGTGGATTCCATCAATGTGCATCTCGATTAGAAGGCACTATAAAGCGCATTAGGGGCAGGGCCTGAGTACTGAAATGGCATTTTCCCTTCAAAAACCTGCGGGGGGCTTTTAGCATAAGTTTCAAGAAAAAGAAAGTTGTGTTGGAAGGCCAGGAAGTGGCACTGGCTGATACACCAGTGGACAGGGGAACAAGCAGCCGCTCTGGGGTTCCCGTCAGGAAACTCCAGAAAAGTAGGAATCACAAAGGATAAATGTTAGAATTTTTTTTGTGGGCTGTGATTGGCTTAATAATATTTTGAGGAAACCCCCGAAAAACCAAGAAAACACCAAATTCATTGATTTGGTGAAATGTGAAGAGAGACTTCTACTGTGGAAAAAAAAAAAAGTAATATGGGTATTTCAAAGCTAGACAATGCTGCTGTTTTATCTTGAAACACTGTTTTCCTTTCCAATATGCTTACTACTTTAGTCTTTAAAATCTTTAAGGAAAAGGGAAGAAGGGTTTCCATTTAACAGGTACAACCGAAATGACTTCCTTTCTCTTTTAAGTTTGGTCAGTGAATTGAGAAACCAATCATGGGCATCACTCTCCTCCTTCTTCCACCAGCTGGAGCCTCACCAGCATCCCTACCACACTTGCCGTGCAAACTGCTCTCCAGATTTCGTGTGGCAGAACTATAACAAATCCTCCTCCAGATGATTTGGAAAAGGGGCATTAAGACCAATAGAATACGGTCCCACCAGAGCCTTGTCTTCTCCAGGCTGGACAACCCCAGCCCTCTCAGCCTGGCCTCACAGCCCAGGGGTTCCAGTCTCCACAAGTCTTTTGGCAGGCTGACTTTGCATCACAATGTTTTCCACAGACAGGTTTGTCAAAAAGCTTTTTCTAAAGCCCTGAGCACCATTTGTAAGTACCATTACTCTCCTTTTGTTCTTGTGCAAAAGGAAAGGGAACGGAGGTTCCAAGTCTGTCTGTGCTACCTGATTAGTCCCATGAATCTCATTAGAATAATAAAAATATAGCCTACTTAAGGCTTCGGTTAAATGTTTCCTAAGTGAGAAATAATTAAGGCTTGCAGGAGCTGGTCTATGACCAAACTGACAAAGCAAACCCTGGTCTTTCTGTTGACACCAGAAGTCTATTGATCAGAAGAGGTCTGAGCAAGTGCACCTCACAACATGGTCTAGCCCAGTCTCCTGCAGCAGAACAGCCTACACCAGGATCCCATCAGCTCTTTCAGCTCTTGTATTCCTAAATTTAACCATAAGACATCTTTTTTCAAAGGTAATATAATGACAGATTTTCAAATGATCAAAGCACGTTCCCAAAAAAACACATATATGCAGAGAAAAGTATGCGTATCAAAATGTTTACTACAGATTTATTAGGGTTATATACACCACACTTGATTGTAGTGTAGACAGTAATGTAAACAACAGTCAATTCCTTGCAAACTAAGAATTTACAATCCAAATAAGATGGACAAATTTCAAAAAAACACCCAGAGGAGATGAGAGAATTTTTTTAAAGAGGAAAGGGTATCCAGATAAAAGGGAGGAAAACAAGAAATGGAAAAATATTAAGTACTAAGTAGTTTTAGCTACCAGTGGTTTGAATCAAAAGAATAACATAAGTAACCCTTTGAGTACGAATGGTGGTTGGATTCTAGCATTTTTTTAACTGGGATTTTGCTTTTTGGAGCTAAGGGGGTGCTGGAATACCAGACCCTGCTCTCCCATGCGTTTGCAAAAGCTTTGTGAGCGTGCTTTCGCAGTTTCAGATTTTTAAGCAATTAGTTTGCAGATGTCACTAAATAAATGGCATTCATTCCTTAAGCAGGAACCATACCTGTTAACCATCTCGGCGTATTCGGGCTTTAAAGCTGAGCTTGATGTGCACAGCATGCTCAAAAACTGTACTCACAGTTCAAATGAGCTGGATTACAGACCATGACCACTGAGACCCTCACATGACAAAGCCTTTGTGTAATTAATATGCAGGGTAAAATGCTCCCTGGACGGCTGCTAAAGCGATTTAAATCATGCACATAAAAAATGTAATCACAAATTTAGCATGGTGGACATTGTAGTCACACTGTGCTTGATTGCATAGAAGGTTCCAAGTGTGTTTTAAATGTCCTTTAAGATTGAGATTAGGACTTGTACTTACAAGATGCATATTAATCTAAAACTCAACATTTTTCAGTGTGGGATCACAGTAGGAGAACATTATGGGCAATAGAGGTTCATTCTAATCCCAGTAGGTAATTACACTTTGAAATAATATTCTTTAATTAAATCTTGTTTGCAGTTGATTGATTTAAACACTAAATCTAAAAACCTAAATTTGAGTTTTTATCAATTTTTGATGCTTATTGCACAGAACTTGGGCTTTAATTGATGTTTCTGAAGTTTTTAAAGCTCTTGTCCACCGTGTCCTAGCTGAATTTATTGTAATTACCAACATCATTCTTCTGCACTGTAGACAACTTTCACCAGAAGCATGATAATTTTAAGGACTTTCAAACCGTAAAAATGCATGGTACGTATTTGCTATGTAAGAAGACCAATGTTTTGCTGAGGTTCTTTCATAAAGCATCCTCTTTACGACC